>NW_019774992.1:332397-480093 GCF_001039355.2 Lingula anatina | reverse complement strand
TAAGCCGCTGTGTCGAATTTCAGACCATATTAATGCTGAAAATCTTAATATTGCCTCGTTTCATTTCCGTCACACATAACCAGAACAAATGTTTCAAACGTGTCAAATGTAATAATGCAATATGCATGCAGGGGCAAACAGAGGACAAGGATATTGCCTACAGAGCATGTCCTTTTTGTGTACTTTCACATTATAGCTGGCCATATGAATTTAATCACCTTAGAGTTCTCATTACATTAAGGTGGTCTTGAAATCCATGTACTCGTAAAACATCGAAATAACCACACAGCTAATTTCAATGCTTAATGCATTTGAGTAACAGATGCATTGGTCAAAGTGTATGGCTAGCTGCAGGTCTATATAGGGCGGTGGAAGGGTGTATTAGGGTTGGGTTTTCACGTCATATTTCTATAATGGTTGAAATTTTGTCTGTACTCTTGTCTCCAAAAAGAATTTGGTTCCCTTGTACCGGTAGCTCTGTTCTGAGTACTTAATTTACTTCTTACATTGAATACTGTTTTTATTTGCGGGCTCTTATAAAACTTCTTGAATCTTGAATCTGAGGATATTGTCAGTCTGGTCAGTCTATGTACTGGACGGCTATTTATCAGATGGAATGAAGAGGGGTGAACCTTTTCTGTCCTAGAACATTCGGAACAGTGGATTAACAGATCCACAGATAAAATATGGCGACCCACTAAAAAGCTTGTCGCTTAATTCAGGATTAGACACTGAATAGATTTCCTGCGGGGATTACGCAACAAGCATTCAAGTGGGACGGCCATATTTGCTCTGCGGATCTGTGAGTCCCCTGTTCTGAATGAAACCCTACACTCTCCACTTTTTTTTAATCTCTGCAGCCCTGACAGTAATTTAATCCCTGTAATCGCCAGTGTCCTACTGCTTACAAATGCGGCCTTTAAACTGCCATCTGACAACATTGAACTTGTAAGGCCTCCTGAAAGTAATCTACATGTAATTCTCTAAAATTACTGACAATCAAGCCTAGATTACAATTGCCACGGGCACCGTACGATGAAATCGTATACGATTTTCTGTATGACTTTTTAACAGCTGCAGCGAGTACGTTGACTTTACGTAAAGGTGCCTTGCCATTTCTTCGATATAACCTTTTTGTCACGGTTTGAAGGTGATCGTGCGGAACCTTTTCAATCTCAGTGTATTTGCCGTACGCCTTCCGTTTGGCTTCCTTGAATACATACATGTTGTCGGTTAAACACCTTTACTATTGTTATGCCACATGCATGAAACCAGTAAAGGGGGAAGGGAAAGAGACCAACAACAGGTGCAACCATTATCACGATCACCGCATGTTCACCGAACAGTACCCGTACGAGAACTGCTATCTACGATAATGGTACGACCAATGGGCTCACGAATTTCGAAATTTGTCAAATATTCAAGCTTTACAAAATCGTTGAGGCTACGGAACCCTTGAATCCGTACGATTTCGTGCGATCTCGCACGGCCACCGCCCGCCTACGCACAGTCCTACCGCACGAAAAGGGATTTATTGGCAGTGTACGAGCGCTGTACGGGCATCGCATGTCAAATGTAATCGAGGCTTATAAGCACACATAATGATGAAGTGGACGTATTACACCCTGGGGCTTGTGCAGTATGCCCCCACCCCACTAATTACATTACATTTACCAAATATTTTTTAATCAGTTATGTAATGACTTTGAAAAATATCTCTTATATTCCATTGATTTTTTTTTTTTTGTAAACTTCTTACTCCAGGAATGTTCACTCCAGGAATGACCAAGGTTATCATTATTTCTAAAAATTTGAGCAATCCTTCCGTAAAAGAGAGGGTTCAAAGCCGAAAGCCAAAGGAGAAGAAGGAGGTGTGAATAAAAGTACATAACTGAAATAATAAAAAAAGAACACTAAAAATGAATCATCCTTTAGTTTATAGGGCAGTACCAAAACCTAAGTACCAAAACTCTGAAAACGCGCGGGGGATACTGGCATCGAGGCCCATCTTTTTTCAAGAGACACTCACCTGCGCAAGCCGACTGCAGCGTGGTCGGCGTGACATTCAACATCTCCAAAATGGCGGCATCAAGCTGTGAGGGTGTCATTGAATCCGGTGTCTCCGTCCCGACATGATGGGACAAAGCACTATGTATGGACTTCATAGAAGTGTCATCTTTTGGGGCTATCTTGCTACTCTTGCCAAACCACGCCATCTCTCGTGAATATGGCGACCAAGGGAAAGTTCACTGAAAACTGAAATATGAAGTGTTATGTTCTGCTTCCCGGTTAGTGCTGACTGTTCATGCAAAAGCATGAATGTCCTGCTCATTTTGGTGTGTTGATTTAAATAACAGGTCGAAGTGAGTAAAAACACAATGAAAAACATGAACATACACTTATAAATAAAAAATACTTGAGAAATCAGAAATTTTTGCACATCTATTTTTAATGAATAAAAAATTGGTATTGATTTGAAATATATGATTGTGCCTAGTTCAAACCCTATTGCTGACCCCTGCTTTTTTTAATGCTCTTAAAAGTTTATTAGTCCACACCCTTAAAAAACAACGCCCTACATGTACCCGGAAAATTAGCCTTTATGCTCTTGAACATCACATGTTTAAAGCACAAATACATCTCGTCTACCGACTTTGTTTACAGACAGTCGCTGCTCGTTTACCATAATTTTTTCTAAGACAAGTCCAAGTACATGTTGTTGAAAACACCAAGAAGACGAAAATAGCATTATCACCTCAAAGCCGCTGCCATGACGTCATCAAATTAACCATACTTTTTCCGAAGACAAATACTGTCGAAAACATTATATAATATTATAGCAACCGTTTTTAAATAAACATGTTTTCTAGCCTGCTTTGGCTAACGGGCCGTTTTTAAATCAACGGTACAAATTTGCCCTTAGTCCTGTTTAAAAGAAAATCATGGGACGAAATTTTGCCTTCTCACTCTCTACATTGTTTGTAACAAAAATGTTATACTCTATAAAATATTTTTTCTCGTTTTTTTTTCATTCTAATTCTTCTGAATTCCAATTGTTGTAACTACGTTTTACTCAATAACCGACTTATTTAGGTATATGGACCAAATTTTTTGTTCAAAAATAACCCGCTAAGGAAACAGCCGCGTCAACTTTGCGTAAACGCCAGTCCGAGTTTAACATCATTACCTTGGTTCAGGAACTAAAGTTTTCCCCCGGGATACTCAAAGGAAATTTTCGTATCATTATTAAGTTATTCTAAATGGTACAGGCGACAAATGAATATTTATCCATTGATATTTTAACTGTAGACCTAAGTCAAAATAACATATACTATGTTTCATAGAAAGATTGTCATGGATTATACCACACACTGAAGCTTTCTGAGAAAAAGACAAGTCCATGACATAAGTACAAAAATAATCATTCAAAATCAATCAATCAATCAATCAATCAATCAAAAAATAAATTAATTAACTAATAAAATTAGATCAAAAATAAAACATTTTCTATAGACAATTCGCTAGATTCATTGTTTCAAGAACGATCGCTATTTCACAAGTTTAAAGGTTAGATATTTACTAGATCCGATAATTTCGTTGACAGCACCTATCAAGCGTGGTCACAAGTGTCGTAAAAACTTACCTATTTTATCAATTACAAGATCACTGATGAATCTATGATTCACTGAATCTGCATTATATTGGCATTAACACATAGCAAATGAAACTCTTCAGCGATATACCTATTTCGTTTACCGCACACTGCACGTTCTGCTTGTCACTTCTGTATTTTCCGCTGAACTGCACTGCCACCTTATATATATGCGTTTATTAAATATATGACAAAGAACTCAGAGTTATCCAACACCACTGCATGCAATTTACACTTGATTAAAAACCCAGGTGCTGCGTGCACAAAATTAGCGAGCCTCGCTAAGGAACCCAAGCAGCTAGTTGGTTTTAACTTTCAAACGCATTACTGAAGTCTTATTTGGGATTTGTGCAATCACCTTAGGCCGCATTCACATCGAGAAGAACCGAGGCTCTACAAAGCCGAGAACTAAATATGGCGGAAGTACATGAAAGGAAAACCGCCTAATCCTTTGATAGTCTCTCCGCCTCTCACACGCCTCCCCACGCGTCGTCCCAATGGAGCCGAGATTTAATGACTGTACCCCCGCAGGGAGTCCGCCATATTTAGTTCTCGGCTTTGTACAGCCTCGGCTCTTCTCGATGTGATTGAGGCCTTACAGACTAAAGGGTGTTGGACGCATTGAAGGGCATAAGGATATATTTGGCAAATTAATATTCACTGTTTCTGAGTCTACCACGTTACAGCTGAGCTTCCCTCCAATAAGCTCTAGATGTTCAGCCGTAAGTTAAGACTACCCAGTTCTTTTATGAACCCGGTCTTCTCCGGTTATCGGTTAACCGATATGAGAATTATGGGTTTTATTAGTAAGACAGGAACTGTCGTTCACCTGCGTCCTCGCAGGCAATCACTAATATAAGAAAACAAGTCCATGGCGTTCAATGATTTGAAGGAACGGCGTAACGGGCACTAGTCCCTTCCCAACTTCCAGGACGTTTCTCCCCCCCCCCCCCCCAAATAAGTATAACGACCGATACAAAGGCATATACACATATACATATATACACATATACATACATGCAGCGCTTTCAAATATATCTGACCCCGTTTTCCAAAATAACTCACTACGAAAGTTTCTTTTTATTATTGTTTTGGACCAAAAACATAAGTCTGAATGACAAACTACATCCGTAGCTTACACTTGAATGAATGAACTAGCGACTCTGGTTTAAAAAAACAAAACAAACAAACAAACAAAAAATAAATAAATAAATAAATAAATAAATAAAAACGTACGTCAGTCTTACATTTTAGACCGTCAGCTGCCATTTAAGTTTGATCATGAACCACTGCACATTTTGTCTTAATTTTGTAAACGTAAGCGTAATGTCTCAACAATACCTTAGACCCCATTCCCATAGAATTTAGATCGATCTATCTGCAGCTCCCGTTTCTTAAGATAGAAACGGCTTATGGTTGAAACATGCTAAAAATACAATAACAAATCAATTTTGATTTTTCTGTAAATATCAGCGGAATCGTCTGTGTTACAGATCACTGTGTTTTATAAAGTTCAATCCATTCGGAAAATGTCAAGCTTCTAAACCCTTATGTATACGAGTAGTTCGTTTTGTGTACTAGAACTTCTTATACGTTTACCAGAAGTAGACTTTGAACCACAAAGGATAAGACATGCATGTTGACGTGGAGTTAATGCAATGATAGTTATTAAATGGCTGTCATTGAAAGGTTGCGCAATCACTCAAGTCAGATGACCTTGACCGAGCCATCGAAACCTTCTCTATACAAAAAAGAGAGAGAGAGAGAGAGAGAGAAAGAGAGAGACTGGTATCGATGGTGTAAGCCAGAATAGGTCGATCTTACTTTACATGAACTGCACTGAATGCGGGACAGTAATGAATTTAGAATTGACAATTTATGAAGCTTTTGCAAATAGATCTACATGTATAAATGCCCCCCCCCCCCAACACACACACACTGCCAAACAGTATCATCTAGCCTTGAAATACTAATTATTAGTATTAAATATCTCTATCAATGGTTGACTCCCGCCCAACATTAGTTGACATGTGCTACATGTTTATATCACATGACACAGCGCGCGAAAATCTTTCTTTGTAACATAAAGTGATTTTTAGACAATAAACATCCCCGGTAGACCGAACATCATTGCTGACCGGGAAGCGCTTCAAGCTCTGATAACGTAAAACTGTATACTAGCTGAAACTTTTTATCCTTAAGGCCTAAAAAGGAACACATCTACATGTAGACAAAGGCAATGTAATCTTTATTCATTCGATTGGATAAAGACGAGGAAGAAAACATCCATTGACTTCAAAATTGCCAGTTTTAATTGGTTTTGGCAATACAAAAGTAGACTTGTTAGCTACCTTCAATACGTGTTGTGGGTGGTCGGCTTAGGCCCTAGTTGAATTCCACTTTACCAAAATAACATGATTCAGAGCTGGGCCTCTGAGGACGTGTGTTTTGGCAGCGCCCCCTGCAGAGTTGAAGGCAGCTTTTAGAGTGTGTTAGGCTTCTCACCTTCTTCTAGGTATTTCTACACAACTGGCCACTGCGCAAAATAAAGGCCCTTTTACACTGAGCTACGATCCCTTTGTCCCCATTCTAAGACCACAAATATGGCCAGGATGCCATGGTTGCCAAAACTAAGAAAAAAGTGGCCGCCTCTGAACGACAAAACCTGAATTTTTTCTATGGAACTACGAGAGACCTGTGTGTCCAATGAGCAACCTGACAGCCCGACCCAGGGGCGGATCTAGAGATATTTTCTGACAGTCTTCCAAACTATCTTTGTTTATCCATCTTCCATTTTTGACCGTCTTCCGACTTAAAAAATGGATACATGTCAATGTAAACTTGAAAATCTGACCGTCTTCCGAAAGACCCAGAAGAATGCCTCAATCCGCCCCTGCGACCCCCCCCCCCGGCTAACCAACGACGTCAAACGCCACAACAGACAATACGGACGACCCCAATTTCGGCAAACGATGTTTGGGCGAGCGTCGAGAATCCTCTTCGCTTTCTGTGCACTCTTTTTAAATGCAGATGCGAACCTTTTACCATGAAACATTTTTTGTACCTGGAATAAATTTTGCCCAGAAAAGACCTTTTCCCGAAAACAAGGTTGTTCTTTCTACCCCCCCCTTCGAGGATATTGTTTACTGGGAGGCATGGCAACCATTTGTAAAGATTTGAGTGGACTGAGCATTCATGTAGCTGTGGAGGATTAACAACCCGCACGTTTCCAAGGATTCTAATTAACAAGTTTGTATTTCCAAGTAAACAATACAAGTAGAATGATAACGCTGAATCGAAAAAAAAAAAGCGTAATAAAACTACAGCAATATATTGCAATCTTGTTTCAAATCTTGCTGACAAACGAAGTATTTCTATGAAGACGACACACAAAGCACGCACCAAGCGGCATGATTGTCCAATCAACGCGTCATAACGGACGGTTATATCATCAGCACACTGGTGCTCCAGAAAACAAGCTCTCTAGGCGACCTTTCGACCTTTTCTTGTCCAGGCGCGCGCCGGATTCGACCAATCAACACGTCTAGATACAGAACCAATAAAATCACTGATTTTACCATAAGATTTGCTGGGGCACTTTTGCGCATATAACAGAATAACAGAAATGACTGCTGAGGAAGCTGGCAGAAAAACTGCTGTGCATTAATACCGGTGGCTGTGTCCGCGATCAAAATGACACAAAGGTAAGCTCAGATGTTATCAAAATAGTCATATGTACTACGTAATTTTGTGTTATTTTGTGAATAAAACGTTGTCGGACAATTAAACCTGGGTCTCCCAACCAAGTCGCTAACGAATGATTATTTTCACATTGTTCTTAGAAGCCTTGGTTACGAATGAATCGATGAAGGGATACTTGTCTGAACTGAGAAAACAACATTCGTAGCATGTGATTTCTGAATATTGTATGGCATTTGATTTATAAATAAATGATAGTTGTTCACTTTGCCCATCTAAGTCATCCCGAGTAAAAACATTATCGTAGTATTTCATGTTCAGATTTACAACTCCGCTACTGAACAACGCAACTGCGTTTTTTTGTTTCAAAATGTCTAAGAGATGCAGTAAGATTGCGGTTTATAATATTACCTGTAATATATAAATCTCCAGGCATGGGAAGCTCGCACATTAACGCGCGGACGCGCGCACACAAACCCGTCTTCTTAGTTTATCACTTTTTGAGGTCCTCTTGAGCACCCATTCTCTAGGCGTCTTAAAACGGCAAATCTTTGAACGAAATAGTCTTTGCAGGAAACTGCCATTGATAGTTGAATAATCACATTGAGCCGGATCCCAAATTTCCTTTCCCGTAACTCCATACACTGTTAGATACAAAACCTTAATAATGGTAAACATTGCCTATTTGCTTTTTTTTTTTTGATATCTACTTTATTTATTTGGTTTCACATTATATGTCTATTATGTATTATGTAGCGCAGACAGCTGGCAAATGTGGCAATGTAATATTCACAGCTCAGTTAACAGTTATCTTCATCGTCATCATCATCATCACCATCATCATTATTCAATGTGCATTATGACCTGTGGATATTACATTTACGAATGCCGTGCTACATAAACTAATACATCTAAGCACTCTGCGTGAGATTCTCTTCATCATATTAGCTTAAATGTTTGCTTGCTTGACTGTCCTTGAACCTACAGAAAATGACGGGTAAGCTGTGTCTCCAATATTGTGGACGTAAGATTCAACGTGAATGGGGCACAATCCACAATGATTGCCACTCCAGAGTTTCTGTAAGTGATAATCCAATCGTGGACACATGATACACATGGCTGTCACCGTGCGCATCTGGAGATAGGGTGTGTTTACAATGTGCATATATACACAAATATTAATAATAAATAAATAAAAAACAGTTCAAATGAAGATTGACATTGCAATAAAGATTATCTGATATGGTATGAAAACTGACACGTGGCGGTATACAGTGAATATTTTAAAGAAGGTTTTAGACAGTGTGTTTTTTCAGATAGTTATTTTTCTCATCTTGATTCGTGGGTTGTTTCTTTTATAAACATTATCATCGTGAGACCTGACAACCAGTGTGATGAAGTTAATTTGTCTGCGATTCATTTTGACATGCTCGTTAGCTGTACGTTAGCATAAAGGCGGGTAACAATGTTTTTCATTGCCTTTCATTTCATTAGTATTTTTCAATGTCAGTGGCGTTGTCACATTATGTTGTTTTCTATAAAGTAGCCCTTCATATGTAATTTTTTTCCGAGAAAGATGTTGCCATTTCATTTCAAAAGGACGACTGTTCCCTCTGCGTGATTTTCAATACAATATTAATATCAGTTGGTGTTGTAAGTGGGATCTAAGACCTCAAATTAAGCCCAGATAATCTTCTTCTGCAGTGACCGTGTGTCACTAATACAGATAAAGATGTTTAATGTTTCACAATTGATTACTGCCATTTTGAATAAAATTCCAGTTTCAATTTAAAAAAAAAACTTCTTTTTACGATTATGAAGATATCATTTTTTGTTGTTGTTAATTAGTCTTGTTATACGAAATAAAAGGAAGCGAAGAATATTGATGTTCATCTGCTCTTCTTATTAGCATAGTTTATATTGATCATTATTTTGAAGAACCTTCATTAGTGATGACTGGAAAATATGCGCAGTAAGGAAAGACTTAATGAAGGTTAGCTAAGGACGGAATTTGCCGTGAGAGTGGGGGGTGTTGTTGCCCGGTGTAAAAAGACGGGAAAACAAAAGTACTAGGAACGAAAGAAGTTTGATGACATGTCTGGGATTATAGTGCCTCGTGAAAAGGAGATCGCAAAAAGCAATACGAGCCGGAAAAAATCACTTTTCACGTCCTGTGTCGTGTATATTATGAACGGTGAAGTTGTCTTTGCACGTCGTTTCATATGCACTGAGCGAAGCGACGCAAAATCTTGTGATCTTGTATCCCCCCTCCCCGCACACATACACACCTCGGCAAACCCATAAGTCCCATTGTAGCTCTTCAAATTAGACTATAATCTCAACACTACTGAGGCAGGTAAAACATATACAGATGCCTACGTATTATTCATATACATGTTTGTTCATTGTACATGTATGTATATACATGTGACAAAGACCCTAAAGCCCGTAGGAAAGAAATCGCTCTAAGTTAAAATGTGAGCTCTAGGTAGGTTTTATTAACACAAGTAGGCTTTGTTGAAAAAAGGTCCACCTTTTCAGAAAAAAAAACAAAAAACGCATCCACCTTCTGAACTTGTCTGATTCGTGTCTGGCCCCTTTATATTATAAAAAAGAATATACACCTACAGTGTATAGAGTTATCCAAGGAGATAATGGCTATACTCTTCCTTGATACAATATATTACATATGATTTCATCGAATAAGCACAATAAGGTCGTATTACATCTGCTGTCCCCATGTGAAAAGTGGTTTCTAAGAAACTGGTCTTTCCCCTTGGTATAACGTGGAATCACTTTCCTAGTGAGAATAACAATCGATAAGGTCAACAACGTCAGTGGTTAGAACAAAGAATCACATTTTAATGAAATAGCATCATTAAAACACCATCGGCGTATTTATCAGACATCCTCCATAGAAACTACTGTGTTGCCACCAAAACAGTATCGTTAATAAGGATGTGCATTTTTATTACGCGCGTGGAAATAAGACCTCATTAGTTAAACGAGAACGCACCCTTTAACGTACTTGAACGGTGCTTAAAGGTAAGTGATAATTGCGACATTTTCAACGAAAAACGATACCCCTTGACTCATTGTATGAAAGCTTCTCCAAACATTTGGGTAATGTAAGCGCGGCGAAAACAGTCTGGTTACAGGACTGGTTACATGACTGCTGGTTTTGACTGTTGGATTGCTGGCGCCAAAAATATTGTATTTTAGATCGATATATTTTAAACACGTTGCCGCTGTAACTATTTTGTAATTTTATTGTATTTTTATAGAGAGGGAAACGGATCCAAAAGCCCAATGAAGGACATTAAGGACGAGAAATGGGTAGAAAATATCATAAATAACAGCGTTACCTCACTAAATAGCCAAGATCTCCTGGAGGCGGCACTAAGGGATCTTTCTGGTTCTGCGGGAAAGAAGAGAGGCAATTTTGGTAGGTTTTATATTTCTGTATTCGCTAACGATTTAAAAATTATCGTTTATTTTGATGGGAACAGTACAGTCACTTCTAATAAAATTACATTGTCCCGTTTGAACAATAAAAGTACTCTTTTACATAATTATATTATTATTTGGGGTTTCAACCAATATAGACATGATAAGAAATGTTACAGACACATTTGTACATCAACACTTTGGCCTTACACATTTTCTCAAAATGTAATCGTTATCGTGTAGCATTGAGTTAAAACACGGCATTCCATATCTATGTGGCATTTTATTACAGGGATATGTACTGGCGAGCCTATTTCCCAGTCTGGGAAGAGAAAACAGCTGGCAAAGATGTTGGCCTTGACCTTCCTTCCCATCATCTGTTTGACTGGTGTTGCCGTCTATTTTCTGCAGGACACAGTGGCGGCATTGGAAGAGGGGCAGAAGGTAATGGCGTGCGTGTGTATTCGGATTATATACATATTATATTCGGATTATATACGTACATGTTGTAAAATCCATTTTTCGTTAATGCGGCTCCGACTAAGTCAGGTTATTACAGTGACATACGCGTGTGTGAGGAGAGTCTAGATTCAATGTAACACAAATTGATCACTAGTCTGCTACACACAAATAAAGTCCACAAAGGAATAAAGGATAAAAAAACTGATCACCAAGGTAGAAACAAAAGCTTTAGAACTGCACGTTCCTATAATATCTAGCCATAAATCTGAACACTTTATCCGTCCCTTCAGTTCCGTTAAGTCCACCAAATACCAAATGATGTGATGATGTATGGTGCATTACTGCTGCGCGAGCAATAACATTTGTTCAATTAAGCTGGCGAAAACGACTGAGGGTTTTATAAATTTCGGTATTTCGGTTGACATGCGACTTATATGAAAGAAACGTGACACTATATTGGTGTAACCCTTACTTTAGTCTATCACTCTCCTTTAACTTAAATGTTATTCCTACGTGCATGTCCACGGTACTGGGTAACAACAATGGGACATGGACATCAAAATTTCAGCATGGCGCCGATCTTGTGAACACGCTTTCCGCTTAGAATATGCATCGTGTTTTGTTTTATATTCATAAATTTTGGAAAATGTAGGATTAAACACATACAAAAATTATCAGGGAGGACTACACTTAACATATGGCGGAATCGGCTGAATGGGCGGTTAAACAGCTATGACAGCGGCGGTTAAACAGCGTCTCGCGTACGTTTCACGTCAAAAAGTGGGGACCGGGTATAGGTTATTTAATTAGTCTCATTTGATATTCATATGGTTGGGTCATTACGTGATCAATCGAAGTTTCCACTATGTACGCTAGGCCCCTGGGCCGAATCTGAATGGGGAAACGAAACTACACGTGGGCCGAATCTGAATGGGGAAACGAAACTACACGCTATAGCTGTGTTTTCGCTGTCGTGCGTTTCTGAAGGAATCAAAACAGGATTGGGTCATAAAATCAGTGATGACAGAATTTCCTTACACCTTGTTGTTTTATGAAAAGCAGAGCGTATTTCAGGTATTTAATTCCCGAAATTGAATAATTTGTGTACTTGGGAGTGCATGGGAGATCATACTTTGTACTGAAGTTAAAAACGGAAACGATGGTAACGTACAATGACCCGTTTTCTTCACCCATCAAACTTTGCGACGAAGAACAATTTTTGTATTTCCCTAACGCTTAAATGATCCCTGAGATGACAAAAAAAAAAAAAAAAAAAAAAAGACAATAATATTCTGAAAGCTTTCTTTTCCATAATGTACAACTGCAAAACAGACTGGTATGTCTGTGTCCCAGATTTAAGCACTGCTCGAGTGTCATTTTCGGCTAAGAATAAAAAAGTTTAAGATACACAGCAATGTTTGGAAATGCGAAATTGTTTGATGTAATAAGACATATCTATCCCCTTTCACTTGAAAGCACCCTCATTGTAATCCAACACGTAAGGATATTTTGACAGACTTTCAAAAATGATAAACCAATTGTTGTTACCCAGTAACGTGGACGTGCACATCTGTACTTATATATTCATATACGTCTGAATATGGAAAACACGACGCGTACTGCAAGAGACAATGTCTGTATACCTTTTGTTTACATTATCTAAAACGACACTTGTCTATGAACAGTTCAATCATCTTATATAAGACACCATGAAAAACCCCATCCTTTTGTAAATCTTCCATTAACTATGAGGCCAGTAATATATCACAGAGAGAAATCCCCATAAAAAAGCTCTACGTACTATTTAGCAAAGAAACTTATGGATTTCACTCCAAAGACTCAACTCAAATATGGCTGTGCTTTGGAACGTACTTACATATGAACTAACCGAAATTTGTAACAACAAAGATGCTTACCTGAAAGAATTTTCTGACTTCTCTCGAACAGGCTAAGAACTTGTGCTATATCTTAAATATTGCGAGACAGCTCCGAAAACGTCTTTTTCAGCGACAGCACCAGAAAAACGTCTTTTTTCCTTATGTAATCCGAAATAAATAAGAAAGAAATAAGGTACAAGTAAGACTATAAGAGGTTTAAAACGACATGCTCACCAATGGAAAAGGATTTATTGCTGCCTCTTCGTACGTGATAATGAGAATCATATTGCTATGCTAACAATTAAGGATACGCAAACAGAGTGTGATTAATATAACGGAAAATGTTTGCCAAACTCGCAGTGATTGGTGCGTATTTGTTAGCAGCAATTTTTTATATGTAATATTATCATATGTTTTATTCTGTTGTATTGTATATTCAGTACTACATGTATTGGATTCAATAATAATATTTATGAAATCGCGAATGGATTTAAGTCTACTTGTGCTGTGTACTAAACTTTTGGCTTCGTTCACTTCTGTAATCAATTTGTACAGGTTCCAAAACGGACACTGACTGGGAAAAGAAAATTATCATGAGTTAAAATACTGCCACAGTCATCTCGTTGAAAAGAACACGGATTAACTTTGCCCATGACGGTATCTTTCAGTGCTCCTGATTTGCACATTTTTCCCAAATGTCACAAACAGACACTTTCTATTGTATTTCCTGAAATGTGTAATCATTGGGTTTCCTCTGCTTGTGGCAAACGAAAAGAGACATTTTGATCGAGGATTGAAGATTACATTTCCATCCCCCCCTTGTGGGCACCCTGAGCTTCAGAGCTAACTTGACACTAACCTTTTCACTGTAGCCAAGTTAGCTCTGAAGCTCAGGGTGCTTGTGGGTTGCGTGCGCACTGTTTGGAAAAAAAGGATCTGACATATGCCATAGAATTTGTGAGCGTGTTTGGGAAAGTAACAAAACTACTTGAACTAATTCACCTGCCTGTCTTTGAAATTTTACTTTACATACTCATTGGTGTACCACAATAGTTCGTTTTGTGTCATAGGCACGTTCAAATTGGAATGTCTTATATATAGTTCTTCCTAATTAATACACACTGTAAAACACTAATCCGCTTACGGTTTTCCCATTTTTATCGCTAGTAAGATCACACTTGTCAGAGTTCAGGCACGAACGTACATGTAACATTTCAAAAAGGACGGGGGAGGGGGGGTCTTTTTCTGAAAAAATAACCATGAAGCCACGTGTACCTGGGCCCAAATTTACCCAGAGCGGACCTTTTCCCGGCCAAATCCCCGTACTCTTCCAACCCAGCTCCGGGCCTGGCCGGTGTAACTTGACAGAGAGTCCCCCACGATATTCATTTGTACAGGTGAGCCTCACCCTAGATTTTGACCCACTTGGTAGTCAGGTTAACCCTAACCCTTGTAACTTAATGGAGGGCGGACTGTCTGTTACACGGACCCTCTGTTTTGTTACACCGGCAGTGATAAAGCATATCACTGTTTGCGTTCTTTTCAAGGTACGGACCTACGTAGAGTTCAGCACGCAGCTGGGGATGTTCCTGCATTACCTCCAGAGAGAGAGAGATCAAAGCGTCCTCTATATGAGCGACATCGGCCCCTCTACCAAGTCGTACCTGGCAGCCAGATATCCCGAGACAGATAAATCATTAGAGGATCTCACAGGATGGCCAGGTAAGGTTCCCTTTGATAAACTCCAACGTTCAATTGTGTGGTTTGGTACACGTATTTTTCCCCAGGCTTGGAGTATTGTCTTTATTAGTCCATAAATGTGGGCAATGTGCATGTATCTTGGGAAACAGGTGTAGCTTTTTGTATAATGCATTTATTTCGACTAGGTAAGTTTCGGATAAATATTTATATTGACCCAGACTTCATCTTACTGATCATTTTCTAATACATTCATGAAAAAATATATCCATCCGAAAAGCTTCTGTTAAGAGTCATACAAACACCCTTAATTCATCGCAGATTTTTCTTTTTTTTTCCAGTCAACGCAAAGATCATCCTCAGAAACCCAGAATTTCGCAGTAAAAACGTATTCCGCAGCTATTTAAACGACCACCGAAACCGTCTAGATCTCCTGAACAACACTATATTGGAAGAGCTTCTCTTTTATACCAGCATTATTGATGTCATCGGCAACTGGCTAACAGATTCCATCACGGAGAGCAAATACGGCACAGTGTGGCGATCCCTTGTCGCCTACCAGAAAATCATCTTCGTCAAGGAAAACGTCGGCCTTGAGCGCGCTCTTGGTCAGGTCTTTTTCGTGCGCGGACATTTTGAAAGCAACGAGTACTACAGTTTATACAACAGGGCCCTGCACACCGCGAGAAATGAATTCCGGATGGCTCAGAATTTCTCCCCTATGGTCATCCCGCTTACGGAGCTCGATATCGAGGTCAAAGGGAACAAACTGTCCATGGTTTTGTCAAACTACAGAGAGGAGATCCAATGGAGAAACAACTCGGAGCCGAAGGGGGACCTTAAAAGGAGCGCACACTGGTAAGTACATATGTACATGTACATGTATGTACCATCTTTGCTCGTTGTCGGTTCTGTTAAATGAGAATTGGCCTTCGTATCTTAGGCCAAAATTGTAATCTTCTGTAGTTTGAGCCAAGATAATTCAGTGGCTGTTCACTTTAATCAACTGTTTTCTTAAAAAAAGAGGTGGTATGGTTTATGTTTATACCAACAATTTGTTAATGTTGACTTCACATATCACCGGTCCCCTAAAATGCGAAGTCGGCACGGGCCTCGTCACTTTAATCTTTTTCACATTTTGTGGCATATTGACTTATGCATATTAAAAGGCTCCTATGGCCATGATGCCTTTAAATCTTTCAATTAATTATCCAATATTTGACCCAAGGTACGACCAGATGACCATCTTCGTCAACAAGCTTTTGGACGTCCAGCTGGAGATCAAAGACACCATCAGCTCCATGATTGAGTCCGACCTTAACGCTCGGTACATATCAGTGGCCGTGAGCAGCATTTTCATTCTCCTGGTGTTTGCCTTCTGCCCGCTGGTCATTCGGTCCGTGGTCAAACTGACCACCAACATCCAGTGCTACGCCATCACCCTGGCGGACAAGACGAAGGAGTTGAACAGGGAGAAGCATCGGACTGATTCCCTGTTGTATCAGATGCTGCCACAGCCGGTCGCCGGTATGTGTAACGATTGGTTTTAATAATAATAATAATAATAATAATAATAATAATAATAATAATAATAATAGGCATGCTTCTCATTAGTTCTTGCAGAACTGCATTGTTTTGTTACATACATGTAAATATGTGACACAAATTGGGTCATATGGCCCATCCCCATTCTGCGTAGATCGATCCAACTGTCCGGGGACTCTCGCTGAATGCAATCAGCAGATTAACACGCCTCCTCCTGGTGTTGAGTATACGTAGAATGTAGAAAAAACCTGATGATTACACGAGTACGTTGGAAAGAAGTGTAGGCGTGCTAAACCACTGAACTGCTTGCATAAGGTTCATGTAATGCACTGTTGTATAAGTTGTTTTTTTTGTAGTGCGCCTTTACCACAGCCAGTGGATGGCACAGTGTACTTCCTGGCATGGATAGGTGTACTGCTTGTTACATTAAATGAAGTAACTGGATAGGGATTATGGTTTTAGTATGTGAGTAGGAAGGATTAGATGCAAGATCCCAAAAGCAGTTTTTTTTTTTTGGACAAAGATCATAAGATTGAACAAACACGGTGTTCATTAGTGTCAAACGTGCATATCAAACTTCTCACGATTCTCATTCTAGATCAATTAAAGTCTAAAACGGATGTTAGCGCAGAATACTTCAAGGAGGTAAGAAATATAAATCTGTTAGCATCTTTTATTTCTCGGAATGCCTTATCCAATTACCGGTGGAGTTTACATTTGCGTCAGAACAGGCATTCATTCATTAGTTTGTTTTCTCTGTTTCTCTTAATGCGTGCTACGCTTGTTGGTTCCAATAATAAAATTAACTTCGAAATGTGCATTGAAAATTGTCTCACCACAACATCAAGTACATGTATCTAAATTGCAACAATCATTCCAATATTATTTTCAGATCATCGTATACATTTGAATACACAATGCCCAACTAGAATGCTATGAAGTAGCACTATATCCGTTATAACTATATTTGTCTTATGAAAAACTTAAAAACCATCACACATACTGTCAATGCGTCTTTCTTTTTTCCCGAATCCTAGGTAACCGTATTTTTCTCCGATATCGTCGGCTTTACCCGAATATCGATGCAGTGCACTCCAATGGAGATTGTCACGATTCTGAACACCATCTATCGTCTGTTTGACGAACATATCGGCCTATTTGACGTGTACAAGGTGGAAACAATTGGAGAGTCGTACATGGTGGCATCAGGTGGGGTTAACTTTATCTATCACATGATTGTTCAATTTGCAAGTTACAGTTTTATTGGTTATGAACAGAGAATATGTAGCCTAAATCAGAATGAAGACGGCGTACCAATAAATAAATAAATAAATAAATAAATAAATAAATAAATAGGCCTAAATACCAATGTAAAAAAAACAATCATTCCTGCATTATTTAACATACTCTCTCTCTCTCTCTCTCTCTCTCTCTCTCTCTCTCCTTGTTGCTTGAACAGTAACACACATGTTATGCTGGCATCTTCACACAATTGCATTTCGCATATTTTCTAGGTTTGCCAACACGTAACGGCAACAAGCACGCCAGCGAGATCGCTAACATGTCCCTGGACCTTCTGAACACCTGTAATGATATCGAGTTCTCCAACCTGGCCACCTTCGAGGGCAAGATACGGCTGCGGATTGGGGTCCACACAGGTAGGGACAGTCTGTAGGCCTACTCTCGTAGTCTTATGCGAGATCCGTTGCTAGGTGACGGGGTTGTAGAAGGTGTTCTGGGCCCCGTAACTCGAAAACCATCGCGCATTGCGACCAAGCGCAAGCGTCTCGATTCCATAACTCGCCCATACTCGCCCCATATAATACACTGGAGCCTCTATGTGAAATCGCTATTCGCAATACGCGATGCTTTCGAGTTACGGGACCCAGAACTTCATTTTGATAAACGTAGAAGCCGTAAGTGATGGTGCCCTGTTAATGACGGTTTTCCACGGTACATGTAACTTCTTGGATATATATTTTCGATAGGCCTACATTGCATTGTATTTTCGATAAATACATTTAATGTGATACATACAGGTACAGTTAGTTAATTCATGCAAGTTTTCCGATTCTGACTATTGCTCATTTTTGTTTGCGAGATTACACTGTATTTTTGGTGGCGCACTCTAAAAACCTTGCTTGCTTTCTGATCCATTTGTTTGTGAAATAGGCAGTTACCTTGTTGCTCGATTTAAAGGTGTGGATCGTTTTTGCACTGTTGCCACGGGCAACTATCACACTTTCCAAAAAGGTCCTAATTATTCTCACTTGTGAGCCATTCACTGCTATAACAGACGTGACAGGTCAATCACAGTGGACCGCGTTCAAAGGGTGATAGGTCCTTTGGGAACAATTGAATGGTTATTTATCATTTTTAAACATTACCCAGTAGGGCAAAAGGGAAAAAAATAAGAGCAATCAAAAGGCCATAAAGTGAGGCACCCCATTAGCCCCCCCCCCCCCCCCTCCCGTAACGAAACTGAGGCTCCGTGTAACAGAAAGTCCGCCTTCCATTTATTTATACATTGTAATGGTTAAAGTTAGCTAGGGCGAGGCTTACCCGTACAAATGGATGGGAAACGGACTCTCTGTCACGGAGACCCTTCTGTCACGTTACACCCGTAGCCTACATAACATGTGCGTGAAGGCAGAGAAATAATATACGCGACTTTCGCTGAATCTACAGGCATCATTATACTGCTCACTTAGGCCTTTACTGGTCAACCAGATTCTTACGTTGTCCACACCACAGATATAATTACCGGGTTCTTGTTAACAGTTCTTCATTTCCGCTATCGAATGGAGACGATAATCGAGCTTTTACCAATAATGTCGACAACAGCGTCTGTGTTGTATTACAGGGCCCTTGGTCGCTGGTGTTGTTGGCTCTAAGCTGCCGCGCTACTGTTTGTTCGGAGACACCGTCAACACAGCATCCCGAATGGAAACCTACAGTCTCCGTAAGTATACATGTAAACTGAAATATTTGTTTTAGCACACCGATTTTTTTTCTGCTCAGCATATGGCTGGCAAAAACGAAGACAAATTTAACTTGACAATTTTCTTATTGACAGCATCAACAAAGCAAATTAACCCGGGGTGATACGAATCTCTTTTATATTATTGGAACAATTTTCAGTTCCTTTGTGCAATGAAACATGTACATGTAATGCTACTCCATTCACACATTGTTTCTGATTTATTTTATAACATTCCATGATATTAGAGAGGCAATAATTAATATTCCATTCTTTGGGATGAAAACGGAAATCAATTTCCTAAAATTGACGAAAACAAGACGGTGATCTATTTCCTTTGAGCAGTTCTTATTCATATCATTTCACCAGACCGGAGGAAAATAATTCAGTTTTCGGATATTGGAGATATACACTGTATTCACAAAATGATGCAAACAAAACGCGCTGGCAGGGTTGATTATTCTTATATGTCGCTCGGGTGACAGTGTATTATCTCACACTTCCCGGCAATTAATATCAACCCTGTTCTAAACGTTTTGTTCTGCAGGTCATAATGGGCTTATATTCTCTTTGGTTATAATAATTCTTCAATAACAAAGTCATATTTATGGTGAAAAGATTGGACAATTTCCAACAGAGACATATTAGAGTTACAGTTTCATTTTAATGAGGCTTAATTTTGTGAATGTATTTTACTTTATAAGTACCTTAGGGCGTCACATTGCAACACACGTAGTATCATAATGGTTATGGAAATAGATTTATTAGATCTGAAAACAGTGTTATATTGATGAACATTTATGTATTTAAGCTCCTTACTATTTTGGACTCATTAAGCTGTGAGCCAATCTAGATTAAATTCAGAGGAAAAAAATGTCAACAGATTCACCTCCCCTCCCCCCCACCCCCGCAAAAAAAGTATGGAGCTTTTTTTAACAAAAGGCTTGTTTTTAATATTCCAGCCCATCGAATCCACATCAGCCACACCACCTATCGTCTGCTGGACAAAACTGGATGTTATATCATGCAGAGGAGAGGAGATATAGAAGTCAAGGTAAAATTACTTGTTCTGGGCAGTGATTCGTTTCCTCGAAACGTGAAGATCGTATAGCGATTATTTTCAACAAAAAAGAGTGTTTTTAGATATACGGTTGAGATTGTGGATGAGTGAACTGGTGATATATTATCTGAAGCATGAGAAGAATGCGTGTAACTGCAACTCTTTTCTTATTGTGGATCCATGACAATTCTACTTTCACATATTTTGATAAGCGAAAGAAATTATAAAGCTTATGAGATGCATGTACATTGGAAGATTTTTTCTAATTTCGAATCATTTTGAAGTGGTTCTATTCCATAGTGATTTTTACAAGCCAAACTGGAGATTACCAAATTAGATCTGGGATTTAAACGCAGTTATATTGCTGGATCAGACTCCATCGTCTTGAATTATGCATGTTTGAATCTAAAAGATACCGCGGTAATCAATATCAGTTCTTCATTTTACAGGGGAAGGGGCACATGACTACTTACTGGCTTATAGGGAATGTCAGCTCGCCTAGCCATAACACTGACGATGTTTCAAAGTCAAACTCCGCGTTGGACAAAACCCGCCGCCCCGTCGCCGAGCAGACCCAGACTGTGCTGCCCAAGAACCCGGTTTACGGCATCACCAGGCCTGAGCTCCACAACGAGACCAAGCCTCTGGAACCGCATCTACAGACCCTCTCCGTGGCCTCGGGTGCGCCGACACAGAACCCTCCAAGCTATGCCGATATCGAGGCTATATTTGAGGAGGAGAGGGGCAGCCCCACCATTGTTCAGCTGACGGAGGGTGTGCATTATTAATGTCACGTGCAAGAGAGTCACCAATGTGATGTACACTGTAGGGCCCGTTCCCCGTTAATTTGTACAGGAAAGCCCCGTGCAATATGTTGACGCACTTACGTCACGCTAAACCTAACCTGTATGGATCTAATGGAGGGCGGACTCTCCGCTACATAGATTCTCAGTTTTGTCACACTACCCGCACAAAGGTTATCAAAATTGTTATCATCACGCATTGTGGATCTATCGTTCATCGTATTGCACGGACTCAAAAAGTTCTGTTCACAAGAAGACGTATAAGCGTAAACATTAAACAGTGTGCCTGAATATACTCTGGAACATGACCAGTCTCATTGTTCATGAACAAGCGTAACTTAGACGTTTGTAACTACAAATAACTGGTGTGACAGGAATGGTTGTCCTAAGAATGGGAGTCCGGGGTACCTTATGATTACTACAGGTTAGGGTTAGTCGTAGCATTGAGCTCGTATATGGGACGAATGTCACCTGTAGAAAGTAAAGGGGAACGGACTACCATTCCTGTCACACGGCCAATATCCATAGCATACTCCTGGATAACACAAGCCTGTGGCCAACAATTTCAGAATATTTACTGATCTTTTTTTTCTAGATCTCTTACTGTAGTTCGCCCGATTAGAGAAAGAAGAGGGTGGGGGTGGGGGCGTGAGAGAGAGAGAGAGTATGAACCTACTACTAGTAGATCAATCATTCAGAGCAGGCCTTTTCAGACTAAAAGGGTGCAACCCTCGCACCCCAAAACCCTCTGCCACTTAATTGACCTGTAGAGATATAGTTAAGGCAGTAGTGTATGCTGGGGTGCAGCGTATTTCAACTCTCTGCAATCATACACTTTTGCCTCTAGCAAGGCCACGCAGGGAGATTTTTTCAATTAGATATTAATGGATAGTTTCTCTGGTTTATGGTGTGCACACTACTGAACGGTTTAGCGAGAATTTTTGCACCGTCCTGACGTCATCACCCAGTTGGGCTCTTGTTCAGAGAACGCAGACATGTTATTAACGGGATTGTTGTTCCTTAAAGTGCTAAAAAGGCTCTGAGTTATGTCAGCAAAAATCGATGAAAAAAATTAAATATAATTGAAAGTACTGGTAAACATCTGACTGGATAAAATGTGAAATATTTTCTTATGACTTTTTTTATACCATGGTGCATTTGCATCAAATATTTCGTTTTAGAAATGTGACGATCTCATGTAATGAAGCCTTTGTTCGGCCGTACATGTAGTAATCCCAATATGTAGAATCTTCTTGATATATATTTCAGCTACGAACGTTTACTTCAGTTATCGCTAGATGATTTGTTGAAGGGAATTTGATAAAATCAGAATCTAAAATCTCTCTTTGTATATACTACTACAGAGAGGTGATAACAGTATTGCACCATTTTGCTTGTAGGTGAACAACAGGTACATTTGCAAGGTTTTTCAAATGGTATTTTATTGAAAAGTGGTTATGTGAAGTTACTATCTTCTTTACACGTTTACAGACCAGTGATTTGCCCTCCAGTGTCCCCCATCCTTCTGTGATCTTGCTTGATAACAGTATTGCACCATTTTGCTTGTAGGTGAACAACAGGTACATTTGCAAGGTTTTTCAAATGGTATTTTATTGAAAAGTGGTTATGTGAAGTTACTATCTTCTTTACACGTTTACAGACCAGTGATTTGCCCTCCAGTGTCCCCCATCCTTCTGTGATCTTGCTTACCTTTTGTAGGGCACCCATGTGGTTTAATACGGCCACCGCTCTGGTGAAGGTTCAGTTAACGTTTTGGGGGGTATTGGCCCACACTCTAAAGATACTTTGGATCAGAGCATTTGCGGTAAAGGTAGATCCTTTGCCATTTTTTTCCAATCTTATTCCGCAGGTTTTCAATGGATCTGATGCCCACTCTGATGTCATGCAGGCAAAGCCGCTGTCTTACAGCCCTGGTCCTGTGGGATGTATACTAGCTTTATCATCTTGGAAAACAAACGGATGATTTCTGTCCCCGATGGTAAAAGCTGATGGTCGAGAATTTCAACGTAAAGTTCATGGTTCAGGTTTCAGTGCGTGAACATTAGTGCACAAATTCCGTAGAGGCCAATGCGACCACAAACCATTATTGAAGTGGATTGTCTAGTGAGGCATATTCTCTTGTATATGAGACATGGATGATGTGTTTTATACACTCATTTTTCCACCCACGTTGTTAGACTAATCAGAAAATACAAAGCGGCACCAGTTCTGACCTACTGTCCATGCAATGGTTCTTGCAGCCCATGTCACTCTTCTTCGTCTGTTTCCAAGGTGATAATTGGTTTTTACCCTGGGAACCCTGGTGTGAATTCCTGAAACACGGGGCTTTCCTTGAACTAATCTCAAGCTGCAAATTGCGCGACTGCAAAGCTAATTTGCTGCAAGGTTCAAATCCCCTAAGCCTTGGCTCTATTCCCATAGATTTTAGATCGATCTATCCCCGCGGGGAGTCTCACTAGATTACTTTCAGATAATCCGACTTAAATGTCCGTCCCGCCTACTACAAGCTGTAAGGGGGTAATTAACTTTCGTGTCCGTCCGGCTGACAGCTATTTAGCGTGAACCCCCAGGGAGTTAGGTCGATCTAAAGTAGGTCGATCTAATCTATGGAAATGGGGTGCTTGACACCATAAAAGGGCACCTGTCGTCTATGGCAATAGTCTTCTTGGGCAGCAACTTCGTGGTACTTAATTGGCATAACCAGTGTCCTCCATCCTTCTGCAAACCCCGTATTCGGTCTCACCAGACACACCATATATGTCGGCATTCTGGGGGACATCTATACTCTCCTCCCTCAAAGATACAAATTCTTTCCCTACTTCATTTCTGAGCTTCCTTACCTGGAGCCAGCTAGATGGACAAAACGCCTTCGATGGCACCCTTCATAGTGCACACAGATGAAGATTCATCACTGGTTGCGCGAGGAATGAACCGCGAGTCACTCTTTTAGGGCGTATTCCCATATATTTTAGATCGATCTATCCCCGTGGGGAGTCTCACTAGATTAATGTCAGATAATCCGGCTTAAATGTCCGTCCCGCCTACAAGCTGTAAGGGGGTAATTAACTTTCGTGCCCGCTCGGCTGACAGCTATTTAGCAAGAACCCCCAGGGAGTTAGGTCGATCTAGTATGGATCGATCTAATCTCTGGGAATGGGGTCTTAGTGTATTTACGAACGGATCCCCCATGGCGCATACACTGTAGCGCACTATTCAGACAGACGGTGCAATACTTTTGTCAACATTGTGTACATGTGTTCAGCGTTCGTTGTCAAATAATTAAGCGGCTTTTTCCTGAAAGTGGTTGTGTTGTAACGTCAGAACGTGAGCACAGCTCAATGGGCGTATTAGGTAAGAGTAGCACTGTGATATGTTTTTATATGGTTCGACAGCACAAACCTAGTGACAGTGAAAGATGATATTAAATGCCCTTTTATATTTATGATTGAGATAACACATCGTATCAAAAATGATAGGTGAATTGCATCAGTGCATGCTAGAATGTATACATTGTAACATGAAAGTAAATCTGAAAAAGTTTAGAGCTGTCCATGATATATACACTCTTTTAACTTATAGTATTCTTTTTGTTTTGAACGAACGTGTCAAAAGCAATAGTTATTCCTCTCAATTGGTAAAATTACTAGCACTGACCTTAGTTAAACTTAAGGATGATTTAAAAGAAATTATTACAAGTAATATACATAAAGGTTAAGCGTTAATTAGCCTTAAGCGAAAAAAAGAAAAAAAGAAAAATCTATTCAATTCACGGGGATTGCAAGCGGTTTTGTCATTTCTGACTTAGAAGTAATTTTTTTGTATTCTGTTGTTGGTCGTTGTTTTTATAATATGCGGCAAGAAACTGTACAGAATGTTGTTTGCAAAACATCCTAAATATCTAAATCTTATAGTAACCTGCATATTAAGGTACATTGTAGAAAATTCAAAAATATTAAAGCAGGAGAATTGCTGGGGTTGTTGTAGAAGGTAGCATGGTACGGTTTTTGCCTTTACATGTCATGCACTGTATGACATTTAGATTTTTTGGCCGCCCCTCCCCTTCTTAGCAAAAGAAATATAGAAAATTACGCACTCAGAGAGCGAGGACCTCTGCCAAGAACCAACATTTAATCAATTCTCATATTTTTCAGCCCATTTCCGCTCTATCCCGAGACTTCTATCAAAACCCTCACCTTTTGAGTTGGGCTGTTAACTAACACACCAGTGAAGGTAAAAACAACCTCCTTGGTGGAGGTGATAATGAAGCTGTACGTAAACACGGACAGGTCACCCCACACATGTAGTGATATTCTGACTCGATTCCTGCCCACACAATAGGTGATATTTTTTAATTTCTTCTTGCCATACCATGTCCGTTTAATGCGTTCAAATTTCACTTTTCACTTCTCGGTGTTAATTGCGTTGAACTGAACACAGATTGATATTAAAAATGTTTTAGAACTTCACAATAAAGGTTGGAAACCGCTGACTTGTCTGTATTTTTTTCTTCACAAGCGGATGCCAGTCGGGGTTGGGGCGGGCTTGATAATGAAAGTCCAATCGTTTTATAAAAATGTTCGCGGGAGACATTTTATTTATTTGTTTATTTTTATCATTTCTTTTTCACATAATACTTTTTCCATGAAGCACACATTAAATATTAAAAATAAAAAATAATGACAATAACATTGTGCAGATAATCGCCCAATCATATACAAGACTTTATTGTGCTGGATGTGCAGTCACAGCTACCGCATTTCGTTTTGGCTGGCGTCACATCTCCTGGTTGCGTACACCGCTTTCACAACTACTGCATTTGACAATGACATTTAGCTTTTTTCCTCCCTTTTTTTTGAATTTTTATTAAACATCATCTGTTTTTGTTATTTGAACCTGAACGAGTTTATATCTGACTTTCAACTCACTTTGGTTTGTTCCTCCTTGGCGATCATTGACCAAAATGAATGTCTTCAACAAAAGTACACATAATGCACAAAGGAAAATATCCCCTGTGGCAAACAGTGGACTTAAACATCTGACATCAAATTTTCTCTTGTTAACCTCACCGTAGTATCAACACAAAAGTACAATTTAGATTGCTTCAGTTTATCGTCAGCTGTACTAAGATTTTAAATAAGACCAGTCAGTGGCGCCCTCTTTCAGTGGCACTCAGGTCACGCTGACCTGCCTGTCAAACCCCTAGATACGCCATTGTTTGAACGCCCTGTCCACGCCTGCGACACCCAATAAACACGCTGTCATCATCCATCTCACTATGTTTACATATTATTTCTTATCAGACTCAAGTGTTGATTTCGTTTGTCTTGCAATACGGTAACTACTCATAAATGTCAAACACCTCAAATATTTCAATTTTCATTATTTTTCGGGGGAGGGGGGTACTGAAATGTACGGACCTTTTTTTACGTGATTAAGCTTTCGTTTGAGATATTTCTAATAAACCGTTAAAAAACATTTACTGACAGATACTAACAACTCCCCTTTGCGGAAATTGTGTATCTACAGTTTTGTTTGAACTTTGTGAGTTACCACCGTAGCTCAAGATGTCAGGTTAACACGTTAAAGTTGAGGTGCTGTTGACTGGAAAGGGTAGGGCAGTTATCATTCGTTTAAGATACAAATACCAATGTTGCACCTCGGTTACTTATCTTACTCAGTACATTCCACTTAATCAAATGTCCAATTTTGTTAATTTGATTCACTTTGTCNGTTTAGTTAAAGTTGAGGTGCTGTTGACTGGAAAGGGTAGGGCAGTTATCATTCGTTTAAGATACAAATACCAATGTTGCACCTCGGTTACTTATCTTACTCAGTACATTCCACTTAATCAAATGTCCAATTTTGTTAATTTGATTCACTTTGTCTGAGGTACAATTAGGTCCTAGGGCTGAGCTAATGGGGGTAATACTTAGTACATGGACACGCCATTTGAAGAGATGGTCCTGCACGAGAAATGGAATTTTTGGTTCAGAATAAGTTGAATATTATTTGTTTTTTTTTCTTATCAAAAGAATACAGCTGTGATGATATCTACATACATGATATCTCCGTATCTACATGTAAAGATTCACTGTAAATATTCACTCATTTGTTTCTGACTTATTCATGGCACATTTCTCCACTGTGACTGTTTGATGGGGGTATAATGCGTAATGACCCCGTATGTTTTAAAATGTGTATGTGCGTGCGCACGCGTGCGTGTGTGTGCGTGTGTGTGCGCACGCTTGTGTTTGACCTGTTTATACCCATTCAATGTCGCGATAACCTCCCACAAACAGAGGGTAGTTAATCATTAGCCGCTAAAGCGTTTACCTTGTATCCTAAGATAAACCATAGATCATTGCGAAATACTAGAATATAAAAGTCGCTAAAGTTTACGTTCATACAAAGAAGAAATGTCGCGTCTCGGATATAGATAGAGGTGAAAACCATTATCCAGTCACCACGTTTCAGGTCACACATTGCGAAAAAAAGTTGTTACGTTAATTGGACAAATTATCATCGAATTCTTCTCAATGTTTACTTTTCCTTCTATGTGAACTATAGACCATTGTGAAATGTACACTGGGTTTTTAGATAAGATACAGAGTGATCCAAATTGGTGTGCACGTTTGCTAACAATGTGTCATATACGGGTTGAGCTTGCCTGTGTCCCATGAATGCATAACGCAGATTGGTTTCTTTTTAAGCACTGTGTATGTTGCTAAGTTTAAATCCGACGTATTCTTCCAGGCCCGTTCAGATTGACATATTGCACCTCTGTCTCAACGGGCTCCATTAGTTGCTTGTGGTGTTTTGAAATCCTGACGAGGACAAAAATCGATCAGATCGATCAGAGCAAGACAGAACTCCAGGCGTCGTTATCCGTTCACTTGTGACTGCTCCATCCAAATTAACACACCTGGTTGTTTTTCTATCCAATTTTATACCCAACCCATGATGAAGGGCTGGGTCGCCGTCTTTGGTATTTTTGCCGTCTCAGCTACTTGTTTCACCCCACTGGGTGCGCAAAACACAACTGGCATCGGGAGTTTCCTGAGGTCGTTCGTAAACCGGGAAAATATCGTTGGAGTCCTGAATAGTATCCAAGGAGATCTGTCGCCCCAACTGAAAGCAATTTTCCAGCAAATAGACACAGATGCCATTGCCACTCAGCTGCTCAACCAAACGGATAGGATTTTTGCGGAGCTGGACCGCAGTAATTTCACCTTGTCCAACCTGGCTGCCTTACCCGCGGCACTTAGTCAAATCTTCGCTCCCGCTGGAAACAATGGCAACGCTGCCCAGAACGCGAGCGTCCAGAACTTTCTACAGAACATATTGGGGGCACAAGGTAAATATGTCATATGGAATTGAACATACGTAGAATTAAGCCAAATTCAGCTGAAAAAGATAATTGAAAATTCGCGGTCGAATCTATACTCTTTTCCTCAAAATGCCATTCGGGATGTCTCGAAACTTCACTTAGAAATGGTGGAAATGGATATTGATGAATATTATTCACTTAGCATAATTCCTCTTTTTTAAGATCAATCTTTCAGTTTATTGTGAATCATCTAAGAAAAATATGAAATTAACGTTTAGAGAAAGACCAAAGTCCTTACACATTTTGCAATTTTCCCCGCTACTGCATACCTGTGCATTGCTCGCCTAAGAGTGATTTCATTGTGACAATGTATCATAATTTGAAAAAAAAATCTTATTCCAACGTCAGCGAATCGTTGTTTTAAGTAGCATTCCTCTTTGCGTCATCATTTATTAAACATAAATAAACCATATTTATTTTTCAACCCACAGCGCCAAACATCGACACTTACAGACCTCTGATGCAGGAAGCGCTGCCTTTGCTTCTGGATCAGGTCCCTGGCATGCAGTTGGTCCAGGGTCAGTGCAAGAAAGACATTGGCTTGTTACTTGAGGGTCTGCTTACTGGACAGGCGTGGGCTATGAACAGTGAGTATGCTTTGTAAATAAATTAATTCATCAATTTGTCATTTCATTTATCTGTCCATGTATTTCTTTATTCATCATGGTGTGTACATCTAAAAGACCAAATAGAAAAAAGCAACAGTAACAGTTCTGTCAAAAGTTGATATGAGAGAGTGAGAGAGAGAGTGCATGTAGTCAGAATATAATCAATGCATAAGAAAAATGTGCATATTTATACTTTCATAGTGCTGATGAAGTTACACAACGTCTTACACTTTTGGAATTTATCTTCACTTTATTTTACCTAACCTCTTTAGAGAGCCGTGTTATTGCGCAACTCGCATGTTTTATTAGCCACTGACATAAGATCTGATTTCAGTCCTTTTGTAACAAAATAGATGTTCCATGAGATCATGACTGATACGAACTCTGCATCTAATCACAAAAATAAATGCAATTTGAGTCATCGCAGAAACAAGTTCGTTGATTACACATCTATTACAAATCATACATGTATGTCAAGACTTTTTTTGGGACATGCGCACTGAATGCTAGAGTTGCATTTAGACTCTGGTACTTGCATGAGGACCGTGGGCCAACATGTCCATGGGATGAAAAATTCTCAATCCATTTTCACATCTTGCGGCACCTTTTTTTTTTTTTTTTTTTTTTTTTTTTTTTTGTTTCGCACCATTCTGAGATATTGACTATATTTTGGGTGTAAATTGAACATTTTAAACATAGCCCACGTGCTCGTCACTGCCAGTTTACAGGATCAATTTTGATTGGTCCAAAAATTTGCGAAAATAACGTAATCACACGTTAGAACCAGTGAAAAAGGTTGCTGATGCCCGACAAGAAATAGCACCGTACAATGACAAAAGGGGCATATAATCAAACGTAATAATATTACAAGATTGCACAGATTTTTAAATAAAAACACGATCATCTGGTCTGGGCACTACACGCAATCGACTCGGGGTCTGTTTCTGCGTAGAAATGCGCCTTGAGATAAGGACGGCCGCGCCCTAGTTGCCGGGGTACTAGTGTATGTACAGATAGGATTAGGTGCTCTATCTATTCATTTCTTATATAAATCCTAATCAAAAACTGGCCCAGATATGTCATGTCATTGTGTAACCTTTTCCCTCGTTATGAAAGGGGCCAGAGGTGAAGGAATTTTTGGTGAGAGTTTTGGCGATAAAGACTGCGCAAACTACGGTCACCGCATTAGATTTCAATTTTTGTCTCGTGCCCTCTTTTGTTACAAATATCGCAGTGTCAGCCGTTGACGATATACGTACCCATTACAAAAAATGTCAAGATGATTACACTTGTATTATATGAACTTTGATAAGGCCGTAACTTTGTGATATCGTTAAAGTACTTGAAGTGATAAATATTTTGAAAGTGGATAATGAAATGTCTAAAAGGATAAAATTAATGAAATAAATGACTTGAATAACGATAATTTGGCTAATTTTATATGGTGTTATCTAGGACTGTGGAAATTTTATCTTCAAACTATTTTTAGGCTGTGTTATAACCCAGGGGTTAATTAATGATAGTTCAGTTATTTGTTTTATCATTGACGTATTTCCAGTGTGGTGTCATTAAACACAACTCAGTTTTAAGAGGCTTGTGATTATTTTTGTCTTGTGTATAATTTTCAAAAATGTATTGGCACTTATTTGTATATTCATTTTAATCTCAAGCTTTTGAATATTCGATACAGTGAAGGCCTCAAAGCAACCCTACAAATGAAATTTGTGCAAATTTGTTTGTAAATCATAATTTTTGCTGACTCGTTACATCATAATTTCTAGGATGATGAGTCTTATTGAATATTTGATATATTTTTTTATCCTCAAGGTCATAACATTTAATACAGGCAACAATGTGTTACGTTGTTAAATTTGTTAAAATGATAAAGTTACTGAAGTTATATAATAAAAGTAACCTTGTTTGGGCGAATATCGAACAATCGAAATTCCTTTTTGCCTTCTTTTTTCTTGTTTTACACTTGTTTCTTGTTGAAGTTTGTGGTACACTGGGAAAGAGGAAACACAAGTGGCCTCTTTATCAAATGCAACTGAAGTTTCGAATCTACGAGCGAACACGTAGGCCTACAGAAATTTAAAAACGAAATTCCTGTCCCCCGTCGACTCTGATGGTCAGGTTTAAAAAACCTTAAGTACAAGTGATAATATTTTTTTTTCAGTGTTTGACTCGTATGGCAAGCCACCTGCTGGGATATTGTACGGAAACCTCAAGTGGCTTGGACAGTACGATGAATGTATGCGAGTGGAGGCCACCATTCCGTATGTATTAATATGGAAATAGTTAAACTTGGGTTGTAGGCCTATGTGTGCTCTTTTTGAATACAACTACATTTAAATTACCGATATTGGTATACGGCGACGAATCGACCACTTTCACTTACTGGAAGGTATCTTTTTGTAGTTAATAATACTACTCTCTCTCGACCTGTCTCTAGGTTTCTCAAACACACACACACACACACACACACACACACACACACACACACACACGCGTACAAACATGTACACACTCACCTGTTATGATTTACTATGTAAGGGTTTTGAATTATCCAGAAAGGTTGGCTTGCAGAAAATCGACCAGCACTTCAAGGGGGAGTATTGCAAAGCTTATATCAAATTTCCAAGCGGAGTGGCTGCAGGAGCTGGAGGGGTAAGTGGTTTAAAGTATACTGTCTCACCTTGTCTTACCTTAACAATTAACAATTAGCAGTATTTAAATACATTAAGCCTCTCTAGCACGTGGAATTTCAACATATGTAGAAAGGGAGAGGCGAGGTGTACCCATGGATGCATCAATCTACCCTGTATGTTATATGTTTTACAGAATGCCGCATTGTTGATGGGAGGCGATCAATTCATTCAGCTAGGGACGTGTTTTCCAGACTCTTGCACATCAGCTGATATCACAATGTTCGGCCAAGGTACCAGTAATCACATACTAAGCTGTTTTTTTAGTTTTTCTTAATTTTACATTTTACTCGACACCAGCATCACAACATTTTTTTCATTGTATTCGCCAGTTTTGGCAAGAAGCATATTAGTAACTCGGCGGAATGGAAGTTTAGTTCAATCCATGCGCATGTTGCATACATATTTGAGATTATAATATGTTGTAATTATTTATTTATTTATTTATTTATCATTGTGATTGTTCAATCTTATGCAATTTCATCTGTCATGTACATGTATAGAAATAGACTATCAGTTTATAAACGCGCCTCACAAATATGAATATTAACTCAGCACCCCGTGACTTTCCCTGCGCCTCGTGCCTATCTGCAGGTAAATATCAAATTCATGTACGATTTTTTTTTTGCAATAAATCAATTATCTTTTATTCCAGCTTTAATGGGAAATACTACTTTCCCAGGCGCCCAATGTGAAAAGTCCAAAGTTCCCAAACTAAGCGAAGATCCAAAGGCAATAGCATGCATGTGAGTTCTAATTTTTACTGGAAAAAATGCCTTTTATCACATTGTTATGTCTTTTATATTTATTTCATACAACAAATTATTTGAATGGGATGTTTGTAATACCTTTGAGAATCTCAAAGTATACAAGTATATTACAAATTGTCTTTACTAGCTGTTCTCTTATTGAAAACTCATCAAATTAGCTTGCAGAAGCGCCATGCTGGTACCGCACAGGTATACTGTAGAAAATGTAGTAAATGTTAGTAAGAATTGTTTTGAATAAGGTCAAAATTTTGGCAAATAGTCCCCTACAACTTGAAGTCATGTACCTTCATGTTCTTTTCCCAGAGCCGTCGTCTCCGTTTTTGCGTTCTTTCTCGTGGTTGGTACTTTGATAGAAGGTTTCGGAATAGACAAAATAGTAACCCCAGCAAAACGCTCACATCAGATTGAAAACTACGTGAACGGCTTCAGTAATGGTGGGTTCGTCATGGATACGGTGGTGCCACTGAAAGAAAAGAATGGGCACATACCAAACGGAAACGACAGTCACGTGCAAGATGTCAACACTAAAAGTAGGCCAACCTTGATCTATAACAGTAGAAACCCATATATGTTTACGTATAGTTTAAATATTCTGGCATAGCAAAGGTTTAAGACTGTGAAGTTATATAAATTATTATTTTCTGAATCATCTATATGAAAGTTCAACTGTTGAACTGTTTGGAGTTAAACATCTGTCTAGTTCCTTTATGTGCATGTACATGTAAAAGTCGAAAAAGTTTAAAAAGTGCATTTCATAATTTTCACATATTTAACACGTCTATTTGTAGGCAATGGTGAAGCGGTTGGGAACGGCGTGAGTGTGAACGACGTGGTGGTCTCTGAAAAGACGAGAGTTGAAGAACCACAAGGTAAAGAAGAAATTTAAAAAAAAATTGCATAATAAAGGGTGACATTTTGGTATGGGTTTATAAATAAGATTATGTTCTGGGCCTTAACACATTTGACATTTTTTCTGTCACCCACGTACCCCGCTCCTACTAGTATGTGTGTATCTAATTGTCCCCGACTCCTTGGGCCGTGAATTACGTAGTCACTTTAAATTAGGATGCAATATACCCGGCCAACACATTTATCGTATACGAATTATTGCACCACAAGATGCTTTAAACGTTTGGATCATAAGTAACCCTGGAATGTGTTGTGACATGCATACGCCTAATAGTGGTGGTTTTTAAATGTACTTAGTACTGGCCACAAGGAATTCCTAACACTAATAATCTTTACTTCTTTTTATCAGCTCCCGCTCTCGTCCGCCTGTTCACGGCCTTCTCTCTGTACACCACTCTCCCCAGACTACTGAGCACTCACCAAGGAAGTGCCGCCATTACCTGCCTCAATGGCATCCGGGTTATGAGCATCGGATGGGTTGTGCTGGGGCACACGTATTCTTTTGGACTGGGCAATGTCGGTTAGTATTTGAATTTTAACGCCAGATGGACTTTAAGTAAGCTATGTACAGGTATGCTTAAAGGTACACTCCGTGTGTTTGAAAATTCCGAAAGTGCTTATTTTTGCCTTCTACAGCTTCTTATAAAACCTCACATACACACGGGAAAATCCATTTTGGCGGATATACATGTAGTATTCGTGAGAAAGGTCGCTTACGTTCTTCATAATTTACTGTTTAATTGCTCTAATGGTGATACATCTTGTTTTGTTATATTTTCGTGGATTGTTCTTGTATGACAAGGTTCATATATGACATACAGTTACGTTTTGTTGTGAAATTAAATTTTGAATGTGAAAAGAAAGAAATGATATCGTGGAGACCATTAAGGAATCGACAAATCAGTAAGATAGAAATAACTCTGCAAGGATGTTATATGTATCTGGTATGTGGGACGATAGCCTGATATATTGAAGATTTTCAGGGAACGAAAGGAAAGTTGCGCCGTAATTGATGCAAATGCATAATACTGTTTTTTTTTTCTCCTCAGACATTGCATTTATTAAACCATAACAGAAGAAAGAAATTAAAGACATCAAATGGCTTATTTCAGATAACATTGTCTTTGCCTTTGAGGAAACGAAGAGGTTTTCATTCACCGCAGTAGGCAATGCCTTCTTTTCTGTTGATTCGTTCTTCTTATTGAGGTACGTAAGCTGAGTGAGGCCAGTCGTCTAATCATCGCATTTTCTCACCATAGTGAACACCCTGTAAAATATTGCCAGAAACTTAACACACAGACAACCGCTAAGAAGTTGCCAATACACTTTATTTCATTTATTTTCATTAAAATTCCGTCTCAAATTAAGACTTGTGATTTCATTTATGGTACGTGTATTTACATGTAGTTGTATTCAGATACTCTATACTGCACTGCATTGCTTTAAGTATGCTAGTATTGCTTTGTGCTGTGTCAGCGCTGTGTACATTTGTAGTAGTTTTTTATTTCACTTAACCTTCACTTCTTATTCTTCACATTGCAGTGGTGTCCTTGCGGCATATTTGTTCCTGAGACAACTACGCAGAGAAAACGGCATCAGACCGAAGACCATGATCATGTATTACGTACACAGAATTATCCGGTGAGAACGTTTACTGGTACCTACTTATACAATGTTTCGTCTCTACACCCTTGATCCATCCCCATTTTTGGCTGTCTTCCGACAAAAAATAAGATGCCCGTCAATGTAAGCTTGCAAAATTCTGACCGTCTTCCGGAAGACCCAGAAGGCGCCCACCGTCCGCTCCTGGTATTGTTCTGATCTCCCTGTCACTGCTGTCTGCGTCTTTTCCAGGCTGTCACCTCTGTATTATATGCTGACGTTTATCTATGCCACGCTGACCATATACATGGGAAGTGGGCCGATGTGGAACGGTAAACTCCCCGATGGTGAATTCTGTGCCAACAACTGGTGGACTAACCTCCTGTATTTGAACAACGTTATCAATAATAGAGAACAGGTATGTGGTCATATAGTGCACCTTTGAATTTGGACAATAACTCTTGAACCCGTGCAGTACTTGCGATTTAGTGCGTGACTATTCTTAATGACACATTTTATTTAATAATTGATGTGTGAGAGCAGAACTTTTTCGGCGTAAGTCACGTGAATGGCGCATGCGCAGTAAATGTCAAAAGTTAGAAACGAGATCAGATGGTAAGGATAATAAATAGTTCATTCATAGTATCATGTTAGCACCAGTATACACCCACATGGGTAGATTGAAATGTACAAAAGATTTACGGGGGGTACAGTTATAAATACCAGTAAATACTGGTAGTGTATTTTGCAGTGATGTACAAGCAACATACTTCTAACTACCCAGTATCCATTTTTATTTACTATATTTATTATTGCCTATATTGTAGTAATTGAAGGACCCACTTTTTGAATATTTCTCCTGATTTTCACTTCCAGTGTTTCGCCCTAAGTTGGTACATTGCAAATGATTTCCAGTTTTACGTGGTTGCTCCATTATTCCTGATCCCACTGTATTTGTAAGTGAAGCATTTTACTTTATTTAAATTATAGGTCATAGGTCATATTCTACAGTAGTGTACAAACGCGCAATAAGCATACTTGGTACAGTGCAAACGCGCAAATCCATACAACGTGAATGCACTTTGTTTCAATTCAGTTCTGTAGTTTCGTATGTTAATGCATTATATGTGTGATCGAAGCACTAGTAGAACTAAGTGAATAGAGAGAAGTAATGAAGTTCATGCCTTGTGAACGACTTGCCCGTGGGACGACTTGTCTGGTCACGTGACGACTAACAAACACAATGTGGGTCTCATCAACGTCAAAGAAAGTGCATTATATATCGTATATTGTATGCATGTATATTCCTTTTATTTGTTTATTTGTTTAATTATTTATATATTTATATATTTGCAAATTATGTGCAATGGGTTTCATCAATGACGCTCTCTTCTACTGATGAACTGTGTGCACTTTCAGGAAGCCCTTGATCGGAGTCCTGCTCCTGCTGTTGGGTTTTGTGGGGTATGGCCTGGCGGCGGCATTCACATTGGCCGGAATGGAAGGAGGCGTGCACCTGTTTGGCAAGTAAGACCTGCAACCATCACTTGTAAATCACCGTCCCGTTATTGGGGTGCATATTACTCGGAACATGTACATGTAGCACGAGTCACGGCCGGGGAATTCAGTCATATGCTGACACAATGTATGGTTTCAAAGGATCGTGTTAGCATATATATACATATAATTTCCTCGTAAATGTACCTGTATGTTCCCTATCTAGTGTCAGTTGACTTCATTTTATTTCAGTCCAAATTTCTTCGCCGACTATTACATCATTCCATGGTGCCGTATTGGCCCATACTTGGTCGGCCTCATGGTTGGATTTATACTGTACAAGACAGATCTTAAGATTAAATTCAATAAGGTAAGATAGCGAGAGTCTCCACATACTAATAGTTGGATCGAGTTTAAGTCTCTATGATACCATATGTACATAGGTCATCTAGTCTTTTTTTTTTTACTTTAATAAGAGATTACGTTATTGGACCAGCAAAAGTCACCTGTATACTCTTTATTCCGACTTCAATCCGACTTTTTAAACGAGGACAACACAACACGTTTCTCTTAATTTGCTTGCAGTTAAAGATAGGAAGGGGTGTGGCTGAATAGTTCCCCCCGCCCTTCTCCTTACCCAAATCCGCCTGTTTACCAAGCCAATTTATGTAACCATTAATACTAGTTGATTTAGTCAGTGGCTTGTATCTTTTTGTCACCTTTTGAAATCCCGTTTCATTTTCATGATAACAAGGTTTAAGATTACAATGTTCCCCTTTATTATCACTTGTATAGTTCCTGGCTGCCCTGTGTTGGCTGGTGTCGCTAGGGGTCATCTTCATGGTGGTTTACGTCAGACACGACGAGACTCAGAATGGCCCCTGGGAGAAAGACGCCGTCATCGCCTACGAGGTGATCAGCAGACCGCTCTGGGCGCTTGCCTTGGGCTGGGTCATCATAGCCTGCGCCACTGGATATGGTGGTAGGTTTTTTTCTATAATTAACTTACTTGTTTGTTCATTTGTTTATTTGTTTGTTTCTTTGTTTATCTATTTATTCATTTATTCACCCATCTTTCCATCCATTCATTCATTTATTCGCTCATTCATATATTCGTTTCTATATTCATTTACTTTTATTTGTTCATTCACTTATCCACCCATCCATACATTTGTTCGTTTCTCTATTTATTTATTTTTATTTATTCATTCATTCAGTCATTTATTCATTTTTTTTGGTTTAGTCTTAATATCTCTGTATAGGCGAGGGAGCCAGAATTGGGCCATACACTTTTATCCATTTATCCATTTATTATCTGATGTATTTATTTGTTTGGTCTATGTATACCACTTCTTAAATCAAAACGGCTGTAAACAAGTGGGGACAAGAGGACGCAAACATTTTTTGCTACCATGCACACCTCCAATTGCTGCCTACTCTCTCTTTAATATACAGTTGTAAGTATAAATATAAACTCCCTTAATTCCAGGATTCATCAACACTATCCTGTCCTACCAGGCCTGGGTTCCACTGGGGCGGCTTACCTTTGCTGTGTATTTTGTACACGTCTTCATTATCACGATATACCAGAGTACTCGTATTAATGATATCACCATCTCTGACTTTACAGTGGTAAGTTGGACATTTACAATTATCACGAAATACAGGGCACCAGTATATCAGAGAAATCACTGTCTCTGACTTTACAGTGGTAAGTTGGACATTTACAATTATCACGAAATACAGGGCACCAGTATATCAGAGAAATCACTGTCTCTGACTTTACAGTGGTAAGTTGGACATTTACAATTATCACGAAATACAGGGCACCAGTATATCAGAGAAATCACTGTCTCTGACTTTACAGTGGTAAGTTGGACATTTACAATTATCACGAAATACAGGGCACCAGTATATCAGAGAAATCACTGTCTCTGACTTTACAGTGGTAAGTTGGACATTTACAATTATCACGAAATACAGGGCACCAGTATATCAGAGAAATCACTGTCTCTGACTTTACAGTGGTAAGTTGGACATTTACAATTATCACGAAATACAGGGCACCAGTATATCAGAGAAATCACTGTCTCTGACTTTACAGTGGTAAGTTGGACATTTACAATTATCACGAAATACAGGGCACCAGTATATCAGAGAAATCACTGTCTCTGACTTTACAGTGGTAAGTTGGACATTTACAATTATCACGAAATACAGGGCACCAGTATATCAGAGAAATCACTGTCTCTGACTTTACAGTGGTAAGTTGGACATTTACAATTATCACGAAATACAGGGCACCAGTATATCAGAGAAATCACTGTCTCTGACTTTACAGTGGTAAGTTGGACATTTACAATTATCACGAAATACAGGGCACCAGTATATCAGAGAAATCACTGTCTCTGACTTTACAGTGGTAAGTTGGACATTTACAATTATCACGAAATACAGGGCACCAGTATATCAGAGAAATCACTGTCTCTGACTTTACAGTGGTAAGTTGGACATTTACAATTATCACGAAATACAGGGCACCAGTATATCAGAGAAATCACTGTCTCTGACTTTACAGTGGTAAGTTGGACATTTACAATTATCACGAAATACAGGGCACCAGTATATCAGAGAAATCACTGTCTCTGACTTTACAGTGGTAAGTTGGACATTTACAATTATCACGAAATACAGGGCACCAGTATATCAGNACGAAATACAGGGCACCATTATATCAGAGAAATCACTGTCTCTGACTTTACAGTGGTAAGTTGAACATTTACAATTATAACGAAATACAGGGCATCAGTATTAGAGAAATCACTGTCACTGACTTTACCGGTGTAAGTTAAACGCGTACAATCACCAAACAAACATTTTATTTATGAATTTGGCAATTGTGGTGAGCTAGAGTTGATGTGTTTTGAACGACTTGGACTCTTACAGCTGTTACACAGTACCTGTAGATAACTTAGGCTGTATTCCCAGAGCTTTTAGATCGATCTATCCCCGCGGGGAGTCTCACTAGATTACTGTCAGATAATCCAGCTTAAATGTCCGTCCCGCCTACTTCAAGCTGTAAGGGGGTAATTAACTTTCGTGTCCGCTCGGCTGACAGCTATTTAGCGTGAACCCCCAGGGAGTTAGGTCGATCTAAAGTAGATAGATCTAATCTCTGGAAATGGGGTCTTAGTGTTTCAATTGTACATCAAGCAATATGTTTTAATAACTTTGATTCACGCAGTTGCTACAGATGTTTTAAAACGTCAGACATGAACGTGTTTAATTATAAATTAGAGCAAGACTGGTAAAATCAAATCGATAGCTTGAGACCCGCCCCTTTCTAACTAGGAGCTTTCTAATCTGCGATATCATCACCTGGACATGTTCAAAAGGTGTTATATATTGTCTGTGTTTTTTTTTTTTTTTTTTTAGTTTGACTTAATTGTTTTAAATTCATTTCAGGCTATCCTGTTTACGGCCTACATCACGCTGTCGTACGTAGCAGCCCTGGTGGCGTCTTTGCTCTTTGAAGCGCCGATACTCGGCCTGGAGAAAATGATCCTGAGAAAGTAGTCCCTTCGACACGAGGCAAAAACGGATTTTAATAAAACTGTTGTTCTTCTGTTTAGTTTTTCTCAAATCTTTTTTTTTTTACCTTGGTTGCACACGATGTACAGCTCTTGTGAAGTAAAAGTGTCTGATACAGGTAGTTAAATGTGCGAGTACCAGTATATGTATGCGGAAAACTTATTGTTATATAGGCCTACCGTTAATGCCACAAAAGATAACGTATCTACCACAAAGCAGAATGAGGACTACTGGGTATCTTTAAGCAAAATACATCTATTGTAATTTGCAAGAACCAAAAGGACTACCTAGTTTCATTTTTCTTGTGATCAAAATGTATTTGCATTTAATCTCACTAATATATATTTAATTCAGTTAAGTAGTATTCCAAGTAGTAATACTCACGTAGAGTAGTATATAGATAAATATTTAAGCGCATGAATTAAAGGATCACATTAAAAAGGGATGAATACACGGTACCCTAAAATTGTTCTCTCTCTTTACCCGTTACTCATCTATGTTGTTTGATTTAGAAGATTGTTGACAAAGATACAAATCTAAAGGATTTATTAAAGAAAATAACATCAAAACGAGAAAATAAGAAAACATGCATGTTCTCAAAAACCTAAATTATATAAGTTATGTGCAGTCGAAGAGTGAGTTCATGTTTTTTTTTTTTTTTTTTTTTTTTTTTTGGGGGGGGGGGCATCATGTATACGGCTGCTAGTGCATACATGTACATGTGTAGCAGGTTTACAGGAGATCTGCGTATCATAAAGAAAATTGTACAAATTTTAATCTGTGAAGCTGTTCAATAGTAAAGAAAAGCTGGTTATTACTCTCTAAGATGGCAATACCTCTAGCTACGAGATTGGCAAAATAACTTCAGTCGAGTGCAAAAATTATCTGAGCAAATAAATTAAAAAGTTAATTAATTAATATCTCTTTCCTCGTCTGTCTTGATTTAAAATGTTGCCTTTATCTTGTTTTATTTCATATTTCAACCAACAACAGCACAGTTGTCTTGGGCCATCGTAGTAGTAAGGAATCAGGCTGAGGGTTACTATCGGTGGGTGGATTATGGGTGGATTGTTTGTCTGTTTGTTTGTTCGTCTGTCTGTCTGTCTGTTTGTTTATTTGTCTGTCTGTTTTCTGTTTGCTTGTCTGTCTGTCTGTCTGTCTGTCTGTTTGTCAGTTTGCCTGTCTGTCCGTCTGTCTGTCTGTTTGTTTGTTTGTTTTTGAGGGAGGGGTTGCCCAAAATTTACTGTACAGGACGCCCGCATGTGCGCTTAACTGTTTGTAATGTACACCATTTAGACATATAGAAATATTTGATACGCCTGCTTGAATACAAGGGTACTTAAGCGATCAAATACGGACTGCACGTCTTAGCGTAACTGTTTGTATACCCGCTTATTGAAGCAAACTCTGCATGTGGTTATGACCGACCGTAGTTCAAGATGTCAGGTAAACACGTTATGGTTATGGTGCAGTTGACTGAAAGGGGTAGGATTGTTATATCATTCTTTTAAGATACAAATGCCATTTCGGTCACTTATCTTACTCAGAACATTCCACTTTATCAAATCACCAATTTTGTTAATTTGATTTATTGAGTCTGAGGTAGGACCCAATATGGAAGTTTATTGGGCCCCGGGTCTGAGTTAATGAGGCGTAATAGTCGGTACATGGACGCGCTATTTGAGGAGGTGGTCCTACACGAGAAAAGGAAATTTCGGTTGAGAATAAGTTGAACATTATTTGCTTTTCTTATCAAAAGAGTACAGCTGCAATGACCCTTATCTAAAGATATTTATACATGTCGAAGGCCTACAGGTACCCTTTACCAGGACCACAGAGTGAATTTTTTCACTAGATATTCAGATTTGTCCCTGACTTAATCACGGTACATTTCCCAACTGTGACTGTTTGATGGGGGTATAGTATGTAATGAAGCCGTATGTTTTAAAATTCAGTGTGTGTGTGTGTGTGTGTGTGTGTGTGTGAGTGTGTGTGCGCGCGCGCGAGCGCACGCTTCTCTTCGACCTGTTTATACCCATTCAATGTCACGATAATCTCCCACAAACAGAAGGTAGTATGTCATTAGCCGCTTAAGTGTTAACCTTGTATCCTTAGATAAACCCTAGATCATTGCGAAATACTAGAATCTAAAAATCGCTATGTACACAGGGTTTTTAGATAAGATACAGAGTGATCAAAAATGGTGTGCACGTTTGCTAACAATGTGTCATATTCGGGTGGAGCTTGCCCGTGTCCCATGTATGCATGACGCAAAGACCGGTTTCTTTTTAAGCACTGCGTATGTCGCTAAGTTTAAACATGACCCGGCGTATTTTTCCAGACCCGTTCAGATTGACATATTGCGCCTCCATCTCAGTGGTCTCCATTCAGTGTGACTTGTAGTGTTTTGAAATCCTGACGAGGACAATAATCGATCAGAGGAAGACAGGACTCCAGACCTCAGTATCCGTTCACTTGTGACTACACCATCCAAATTAACACACCTGGTTGGTATTCTAGCCAATTATTACCTAAACCATGATGAAAGGCTGGGTCGCTGTCTTAGGTATTTTGGCCGTCTCAGCTACTTGTTTCACCCCACTCGGTGCGCAAAACACAACTAGCATCGGGAGTTTCCTGAGGTCGTTCATAAACCGGGACTCTATCGCTGGAGTCCTGAATAGTATCCAAATTAGAAATCTCCCACCCCAACTGAAAGACATTTTCCAGAGAATAGACACAGATGCCATTGCCACACAGCTGCTCAACCAAACGGATAGGATTTTTGCGGAGCTGGACCGCAGTGATTTCACCCTGTCCAACCTGGCCGCCTTACCCGCGGCACTTGGGCAAATCTTCGTTCCCGCTGGAAACAATAGCAACGCTGCCCAGAACGCGAGCGTCGAGAACTTTTTACAGAACATATTTGGGGCACAAGGTAAAAATGCTATAATGTCATATGGCATTTAACATGCGTAGAATTAAGCCAAATTAAGCTGAAAAAGATAATTAAAAATTCGCGGTCGAATCTATACTCTTTTCCTCAAAATGCCATTCGGAATGTCTCGAAACATCATTTAGAAATACTGGAAATGAATATTGATGAACATCATTCAGTTAGCATAATTCCTCTTTTTAATATAAATATTTCAGTTTAATGTGTATCATCTGAGAAAAATATGAAATTAACGTTTAGAGAAAGTTCAAAGTCCTTAAATGTTTTGCAATTTTCCCCGCTACTACATACCTGTGCATTGCTCGCCTAAGAGTGATTTCACTGAAAACAAAAATCTTATTCCAACTTCATCGAATCGTTGTTTTAAGTAGCACTCTTCTTTGCGTCTTCATTTATTAAATCTCAATAAATCACGTTTATTTTTCAACTCACAGGGGTAAACATCGACACCTACCGACCTCTGATGCAGGAAGCGCTGCCTTTGCTCCTGGATCAGGTCCCCGGCATGCAGCTCGTCCAGGGCCAGTGCAAGAAAGACATTGGCTTGTTCCTTGAGGGTCTGCTTACTGGACAGGCGTGGGCTATGAACAGTGAGTATGCTTTGTAAATAAATTAATTCATCAATTTACCATTTCATTTAGACTATCCATCCATGTATTTCTTTATTCATCCTGGTGTGTACATGTTCTCTTAAAAGACCAAATAGAACGAAAAAGCAACAATAACAGTTCTATCACGATTTAGGCCGTCTTCTGGGTCTTCTTCTGGGTCTTCCGGAAGACGGTCAGGTTTTCAAGTTTACATTGACGGGTATTTAATTTTTTCTGTCCGAAGACGGTCAAAAATTTAGGATGGATCGACAAAGATAATTTGGAAGTCTGTCAGAAAATATTTCTGGATCCGCCCCTGATTAGTTGATATGAGAGAAAGAGAGAGTACATGTACATGTAGTCAGATTTTAATCAGTGCATACGGCATATCATGGAGTTACACAGCATCTTACGCTAATTGAATATTCCATATATATTTTTATCCCTACACTGTAAAAACAGTGTTTAGCTCCTAAACAACTTTCTAAGCGCGTGTTTTGTCTCATTTTTTCGACGCGTTTAGCTCCTAAGCACGTATAGGGTTTCAACAGTTTTAGCCACACACACACACACACACACACACACTCACACACACACACACACGAGGTCACGGTCACTGCTATATCTATCTACACAGTATAACGTGAACTGTCAACATCGTTAACTTCATCCCATCGCATTTACAGCTGGACTTGTTCATCCTCGTGTTAGCTGACCTTGCGAGGAAGTTTGCTGGAATATATTCCTGAAAAACTAGTTAGGAAACACGACTTAGTAAAGTCGACATGCCATGGGTTAAACTGAACAAATATCTTGATCGGCCATAAAAAGAGCTTTTGACTGCTCTTTTTTCTAAATGATTGGTCAGAAATTTAACATACTTATGTGACCTACTTTTCTACCCACTGTATATACAGGATAGTAAGCTATCAGAAAAATCCATTCGAATATCATTTTTTCGGGTACTATTAAACAATGTCCTTTGGTAATTCTTTTAATTTTATAGTTTAAAACTACTGCTGACATTTGGTTGGTTTTTGTTCCAAAAAATTGAATTTGCATGCATCTTTATTAGACCTATTTCAAATAAGCACACGTTACTGCAAGGAAGAACAAAGTGTTCGAGCAGGCTGCTCTACGCCTTCAACAGCTCCACACTTTTACACGGGGAAGTGTTAAGCGAAATTGTTGAGCCTTGTAGTTAACTTGGTATGGGACCATATGTTTAGCAGCTCCATGCACTTGGCAGGGGAATGTGCTTAGCCTTGTGATAAACTTGTGCTTAGCCTTGTGATAAACTATTATAGAGTCATATACCGATGACGCTAAACACATAGCTCAACGTGTAACACTGCCAAACGTGTCTAGAATTTTCTTCTGTTAGAAACCTGAAAAGCTATACGTGTTTAGCTATTACACATACTTCTAAATGCGTTTAGGTGTTATAAAAACCTGTGTTGCATGTGTTTAAATGCTAAACATTGTTTTTACAGCGTAAGGCCAGAACATTTAATAGAGACAATAATTTGTTACATTGTTAAAATTGTTAGAATACTTATGATAGTAGGGTTGTATAATAAAACCTGCCATGTTTGGTCAGATCTCGAACAATCGAAATTCCTTGTTGCCTTTTTTCTTGGTGTAAATGGGACTATACAGTTTTAGGTACACTGAGATGGAGGAGACATAAATAGCCTCTTTATCAAATGAAACTGGAATTTCAAATCTACGGGCGAACACGTACAAAAATATAAAAAAAATGAAATACATGTACATGTCCCCCGTCGACTCTGAAGGTCAGGTTTATAAACCTTCAGTACAATTGTTTATAATTTTTTCAGTGTTTGACTCGTATGGTAAGCCACCTGCTGGGATATTGTACGGAAACATCAGGTGGCTTGGACAGTACGATGAATGTATGCGAGTGGAGGCCAACATTCCGTATGTATAAATATGGAAATAGTTAAACTTGGGTTGTATGTGTGCTCTTTTTGAATATAACTACATTTAAATAACCGTTATTGGTATATGGCGATGAATCGACCACTGGTAGGCACGTTTTAGTTAATAATACTGCGACAGCATGGGCCTATATTCTCTCTCTCTCTCTCTCTCGCTCAACCTGCATCTACGGTTCTTAAACACACACACAGATACAAACATGTACACACTCACCTGTTATGATTTACTATGTAAGTGTTTTGAATTATTCAGAAAGGTTGGCTTGCAGAAAATCGACCAGCACTTCAAGGGGGAGTATTGCAAAGCTTATATCAAATTTCCAAGCGGAGCGGCTCCAGGAGCTGGAGGGGTAAGTCGTTTAAAGTATATGCACCTCGTCTTACCTTAACAATTAATCTAGCAGTATTTAAATACATTAAGCCTCGCTAGCACGTGGAATTCAATATATGTAGAAAGAGAGTGGCGAATTGTACCCATGAATCAATCTACATGTAAGTTATATTTTTTATAGACTTTCGCATTGCTGGCGGAAAGCGATCAATTTATTCAGCTAGGGACGTGTTTTCCAGACTCTTGCACATCAGCTGATATCACAATGTTGGGTCAAGGTACCAGTAATCACATACTTATAGCTGTTTTTTCTTTCTTTTTAAAACATTTTCTTCGAAACCAATATCGCAGCATTTTTTTATTGTATTCACCAGTTTTGGCAACAAGCATACTAGTAACTAGGTGGAATGGGAGTTTAGTTCAATCCACGCGCATGTTGCATACATATTTGAGATTATGATATGTTGTAATTATTTATTTATTTATTTATTTATCATTGTGATTGTTCAGTCCTATGCAATTTCATCTGTCATGTATAGAATGCCAATTAATAAATGCGCCGCCCAAACATGAATATTAATTCAGTTAGCACCCATTTACTTTCCCTTCGCCTCGTGTCTATCTGCATGTTAATATCAAACTCATGTTCGAATTTTTTGCAATAAATCAATTATCTTTTATTTCAGCTTTAATGGGAAATACTACTTTCCCACGCGCCCAATGTGAAAAATCCAAAGTTCCCAAACTAAACGAAGATCCAAAGGCAATAGCATGCATGTAAGTTCGAAAATTTTACAAAAAAACTGCTTTTTTCACATTGTTATATCCTTATATTTATGAAATGCAAAACAAAATGTGTTTGAATGGGATGTTTGTAATACATGTGACTCTGTGAATCTCGAAGAATACTAATAAATTACAAACTGTCTTTACTAGCTGTTTTCTTATTGAAAACTCATCGAATTAGCCTGCAGAAGCGCCATGCTGATACCTCACAGGTATACTGTAGTAAACATGTTAGTAAGAAATATTTTGAATAAGGTAAACATTTTCTCAAATAGTCCCCTACTACAACTTGCAGTCATGGACCTACATGTTCTTTTCCCAGAGCTGTCGTCTCCGTTTTCGCGTTCTTTCTCGTGGTTGGTACTTTGATAGAAGGTTTCGGTATAGACAAAATATTAACCCCAGCAAAAAGCTTCAGTGACGGTGGGTCAGTAATGTATACAGTGGTGCCAATGAAAGAAAAGATTGGGCACAAACCAAACGGAAACGACAGTCACGTGCAAGATGTCAACCCTAAAAGTAGGTTAACCTTGAGCTATAACAGTAGAGACACATATACAACTGTATGTCTGCGTATGTTTTAAATATCTTTGGCAAAACGAAGTTTTAAGATTGTGAAGTTAAAGAAAATGTTTTTTTTATCATATACATGAAATTCTCAAACACAAGCCTCAATTTTCTTTTTCAAAAAAAAAAAAAAAATTGAGGCTTGTGATTGAGAATTTCATGTATATTCAACAACCAAGCTAATGAACATTTTTTTTATCATGTATATAAAAGTCCAAATGGAGTTAAACATCTGTATAGTTCCTTTATTTGCATGTACAAGTTTATTTCTCATCTGCGTTCAAAAAAGCGCATTTCATAAGTTTCACTAAATTAACCCGTCTATTTGTATGCAATGGTGAAGTGGATGGGAACGGCGTGAGTGTTATCGACGTGGTGGTCTCTGAAAAGACGAAAGTTGAAGAACCACAAGGTAAAGACGAAATACAAAAACTTGCATTATATATGATGGTATTTTGGTATGGGTTTATAAATAAGATTACAGGATGTACCGGGGGTACATATGTTCGAATTCGTAACACATTTGACATTTATTTTCAATCACCCTCTCCACTCCTACTAGTATGTGTGTATCTGTGCTCGTCTTCTTGGGCCTTGATTTGCGTAGTCACTTTTAATTAAGATGCACTAGCACAATACTCGTTCATCACATTTAGCGTATACGAATTTTTTTGCCAAGATGCCTTAAACGTTTGCATCGATCATGAGTAACCCCTGGAAAGTGATGGGACATGCACTTTAAATGTGAAAAGTGGTGATTGTAATTACTTAGCACTGGTCATTAGGAATTCCTGACACTAATAATCTTTACTTCTTCTGTTCCAGCTCCCGCTCTCGTCCGCCTGTTCACGGCCTTCTCTCTGTACACCACTCTCCCCAGACTACTGAGCACTCACCAAGGAAGTGCCGCCATTACCTGCCTCAATGGCATCCGGGTTATGAGCATCGGATGGGTTGTGCTGGGCCACACGTATTCTTTTTCATTTGGCAATGTCGGTGAGTTTATAACGCCAGATCGACTTTAAGTAATCTGTGTACTGGTATGCTTAAAGGTAGACTCCGTGGGTTTGAAAATCCCGAAAATGGTTATTTTTGCCTTCTACAGTTCTTATAAAACCTCACATACACCATTTTGGCGGGTAAAACTCATGTAGTGTACCTTTAATGTAATTCAATATTTAAAGTATTCGTGAGAAAGGTCACTTACGTTCTTTATAACTTATTGTTTAATTGCTCTAATGGTGATACATCTTGTTTTGTTAAATTTTCTTGGATTGTTCTTGTATGAAAAGGTTCATATATGACGTCATACACGTACAGTTACTGTTTGTTGTAAAATTAAAGTATAAATGTAAAAAGAAAGAAATGATATCGTGGAGACCATTACGGAATCGACAAATCAGTAAAATAGAAATAATTCTGCAAAGACGTTACATGCATTTGGTATGTGGGACGATAGTCTGATATATTGAAGATTTTTAGGGAACGAAAGGAAAATTGCACCCGTAATTGAGGCAAATGCATAAAACTGTTTTCCCTCCTCAAACAGTGCATTTATTAAACCATAACAGAAGAAAGAAATTAAAGACAACAAATGGCTTATTTCAGATAACATTGTCTTTGAGTTTGAGGAAACGAAGAGGTTTTCATTCAACGCAGTGGGGAATGCTTTATTTTCTGTGGATTCGTTCTTCTTATTGAGGTACGTAAGCCGAGTTAAACGCGAGGTCTAATCAGTGTATTTTCTCACCATGGTCAACACCTTGTGACGCCAGAAATATTGCCAGAAACTTAACCGCTTTTGAACGCAACCGATTGTAGAATTTTAAGTTTACATGTAATATATTGCCTTTTTCGTATTAATATTGTGCATCTACAGTGTGCTAGTACATATTTCGTTTTATATACTCTGCATGCATATACCTTCGTTAAGAAGCTGTAAATATACTTCATTTAAGATATTTTCATTTATATTCCATCTCAAATTAAGACTTGTGATTGCATTTATAGTACGTGTGTTTAGTTGTATTCAGATACTGTATCTTGCATTGCAGCTGTATCGATTGCATTGCATCGCTTTAAGTGTGCTAGTATTGCTTTGTGTTGTGTCAGCGCTGTGTACATTTGTAGTAGTTTTTTTTTTATTTCACTTAACCTTCACTTCTTATTCTTCACATTGTAGTGGTGTCCTTGCGGCGTATCTGTTTCTGAGACAACTTCGCAGAGAAAACGGCATCAGACCGAAGACCATGATCATGTATTACGTACACAGAATTATCCGGTGAGAACGTTTACTGGTACCTACTTATACGTGCAATGCTTTTGTCTCCACACCCTTTACAAAATAGGATCCTGCACTGTAAAAACAGTGTTTAGCATTTAAACACATACAACACACGTTTAACACCTAAACGCATTTAGAAATATGTGTAAAAGCTAAACACGTATAGCTTTTCAGGCTTTTAACAGAAGAAAATGCTAGACACGTTTGACACGTTTGACACGTCAAGCTATGTGTTAAGCTTCATCGTCGTCACTGCTGATTGCGTCTTTTCCAGGCTGTCCCCTCTGTATTATATGCTGACGTTTATCTATGCTACACTGACCATATACATGGGAAGTGGGCCGATGTGGAACGGTAAACTCCACGATGGTGAATTCTGTGCCAACAACTGGTGGACTAACCTCCTGTATTTGAACAACGTTATCAATAATAAAGAACAGGTATGTGGTCATGGTGCACCTTTCAATTTTCCAATAACTCTTGAACGTGCGCAGTACTTTCAATTTAGTGCAGGGCTGTTACTTTAAATGACACATATTATTCAATAATTGATGTGTGGAGCAGAACTTTTTTGGTGTAAGTCATGTGAATGACGCATGCGCAGTTAAATGCCAAAAGTTAGAAACGAGACCAGACGGTACGGAGAATAAATGGTTTATTCACTGAAACACGTTAGTACCGGTACATCCGGTAGATGGAAATGTAAAAAAGAGATATGGGAGGTACAGTTATAAATAAATAGCGGATTTTGCAATGATATGTACAAGTAACACACTGGCAACTACTCTGTACCCATTTTATTTAAATGCTTATATTGTATTAATTGAAGGACCCACTTTTTGAATATTTCTACTGATTTTCACTTCCAGTGTTTCGACCTGAGTTGGTACATTGCAAATGATTTCCAGTTTTACGTGGTTGCTCCATTATTCTTAATCCCACTGTATTTGTAAGTGGAGTGATTTACTTACTCTATTCTAAAGTTAAAAATCATATAAATGACATATTGCAGTGTACAAACGCGCAATAAGCATACTACATGTAGTCAAACGCGCGCATAAACACAAGTGAATGCAAATTATACATGTACTTTGTATTTGTCCAGTTCTGTAGTTTCGAATATTAATGCATTATCGGATATATGTCTGGTCGAAGTACTAGTAGAGAAGAAGTAACGAAGTTCAGGCCTTATGAACGACTTGCCGTTGGGTCGACTTGTCTGGTCCCGTGACGACTAACAAACACAACGTGGGTCTCGTCAACGTCGAAAAAATGCACTATATATTATATGCGTGTATATTCATTTTATTTATTTATTCATTTACAGTTTTTATGTTATGTGTTTAATCAGTGACGCTCTCTTCCACTGGTGAAATATGTGCACTTTCAGGAAGCCAATGATCGGAGTTCTGCTCTTGCTGTTGGGTATAGTGGCATGCGGCCTGGCGGCGGCATTCACATTGGTCGGAATGGAAGGAGACATGCACCTGTTTGGCAAGTAAGGCCTGAAACCATGACTTTTAAATCACCGCCCCCTTATTGGGGTCCATATCTAACACGTACAGTTCATGTGCACGAGTCACGGCCGGGGAATTAAGCCATATGCTGATACAATGTATGTTTTCAATGGATCGTGTTAGTATGTAAATATATATACCGGTATATAGGCCTATATGTACATTGTTTCCTCGTACATGCATGTTCCTTATCTAGTGTCAATTGATTTAATTTTGTTTTAGCCCAGATTTCTTCGCCGACTATTACATTCTGCCCTGGTGCCGTATTAGCCCTTACTTGGTCGGCCTCATGGTGGGATACATACTGTACAAGACAAATCTTAAGATTAAATTCAATAAGGTAAAATCGCATTACCTGTGAAACTATTGGTCTCCGTAGATCGATCCAACTCCACGGAGACTCTCGCTGAATGCAGTCAGTTTAACACATTAACATGTCTCTCATGTTTCCAGCGTCTCGTATAAAATCGGCTTTGCTGTATTCTACTCAACGCCAAGAGGAGGCGTGTTAATCCGTTAAACTGATTGCATTCAGCAAAAGTCCCCGCATACTAGTAGTTGGATCGATCAATCGTAGACCGTTAGTTTCATTGGAAATGAGGCTTTAAGTGTCTATGATACCATGTGTAGATAGGACATCTAGTTTTTTTTTTTTTTTTACTTAAATGAGAGATTACGTTATTAGACCGGCTAAAGTCACCTGTATTATCAATATACCGACTTTAGTCCAACTTTCCCAACGAGGAGAACACAACACGTTTCTTTTTAATTTGCTTATAGTTGGAGAGAGGAAGGGGTGTGGCTGAATAGTTCCCCCCGCCCTTCTCCATAAGCCTGTTTACCAAGTCAATTTATATGACCATTAATAATAGTTCATTTTGTCAGTGGCTTCTACATTACATGTATCTTTTTGCCGTTTTTTGAAATCCCGTTACATTTTTATGATTACAAAGTTTAAGATTATAATTTTAACCTTTATGATCACCTGTCTAGTTCCTCGCTGCCCTGTGTTGGCTGGTGTCGCTAGGTGTCATCTTCATGTTGACCTACGTCAGACACGACGAGGATCAGAATGGTCCCTGGGAGAAAGACGCCGCCATCGCCTACGAGGTGATCAGCAGGCCGCTCTGGGCGCTTGCCTTGGGCTGGGTCGTTATAGCCTGCGCCACGGGATATGGCGGTAAGATTTTTGCTGTTAATTAATTTACTTGTTTTTGTTTGTTTGTTTCTATATTTGTTTGTTTGTTTATCTATTTATTCATCCGTCTATCCATGCATCCATTCATTATTTAATTCATTCATTCGTTTATCTAACTATTTTTATTTATACATCCATTCATTCATTCATTTTGTTTGGTTTAGTTTTAACACTTTTTATAGACGAGGGAGCCAAATTTGGACCAGGGCGGTTGGCCCAACCACTTGTCTCTATTTACTCATTGATCTCTTGATTAGATTGGTTTACTCTTTTAAGATGAAATACATGCATCTTTGTATACCACTTTCTAAAGCAAACGGGTAGGAAACAAGTGGGGGGGGGGGGAAGGTGACGCACACTTTAATTTTTTGTCACCCCCATACACACATCTAATTTGCCGCCTACGCGCTTGCTATACAATTGTATGTACAGTATAAATATAACCCCCCCTTAATTCCAGGATTTATCAACACTATCCTGTCCTATCCGGCCTGGGTTCCACTGGGGCGGCTTACCTTTGCTGTGTATTTTGTACACTTCTTCATTATCACAATATACCAGAGTACTCGTATTAAGGATATCACCATCTCTGACTTTACAGTGGTAAGTTGGACGTTTTAGTTATGAATTAGGCAATTGTGGCGAGTTGGAATTGACATGTATATTTTAACGTGTTAGACTCATAATGTTGGTATATACCTGGATATTTTTTGTTTCAATTTTGAATCAAGAATTTCAAACATGACTTTATTATACATTGTAATAGCAGTATATTTTATAATAACTTAATTTCACGGCGCTGTTTTAGATATTGTTAGATGTCAGAGAGTAACGTATTAAAAGTTAGATCAAGACGGGGAAATTAAAAATGCCAGCTTGAGACCCGCCCCTTAAACTAGGAGGTTCGCAATCTGCGTTTTCATCACCTGCACATGTTTACAAGGTGTTATATATTGTCAGTATCATTCTTTGTTCGGCTTAATTCTTTTAAATTCATTTCAGGCTATCCTGTTTACGGCCTACATCACGCTGGCGTACGCAGCAGCCCTGGTGGCCTCTCTGCTCTTTGAAGCGCCGATACTCGGCCTGGAGAAAATGATCCTGAGAAAGTAGTCCCTTCGACACGAGGCAAAAACGGATTTTGATAAAACTGTTGTTCTTCTGTTTAATTTTTCTCAGATCTTTTTTTATCTTGGTTGCACGTAATGAAGATCTGGTGAAGTACATGTATGTGTCGGCACTTGTCCACCGTTATCTGTTTGGAATATAGACATTAGAAATCAGGCTTAGAAAAACATATTTAGAATATATACATTGTATTGTCATGCAATTATAATGTTCCGGTCGATATAAGTTGAAGGCTTTTTTTACGGTGAATCATGAATTAACAAGAAACTAATAACCCCGTAAGCGTCTACTTTTTCGCAGGACATCTGAGAGCAGGGGGGGGGGGTTGGCACGGGTAAACGAAAACCCGTATCCCTCTTGCCCACAGAGCAATTGCACGCTTATCAGTGTGCCCCCGTAACAACACCTCACATATGGCGTGGCCCTCAAGATCCCAAAAACCTACAAGTGATACCAAGTACCAGAAATTAACTGACGACCGTATCTGCCGCTTGAACTTGGTAAACTTGGCAATTGAAATACAACAAAGGAGTGTATTTGTTTTGTGCGTTTGAATATAGAACGCAATTGACAGTATGAAGTATTAACTCGATAGTTCGTGTTTGTTTTAACTTTAAGTTTAAACACCATTGTAACTGCAGAGTGTGCGGAAATTATTCACCCAACCTGCAGGACGAGCTTACCGGTAGTTAACAGAGCGAAATTAAATTTAAATATTTTAACAAGTTTAAAATTTAATTTTTTTTATATATCCATAGAAAATCTAATAGGTTTTTAATGTAATGTACAATGTATCTTTTTCAAATTTGATGTGATGGGCAAATTTCAAATAAAGCTAAAAAATAATTAAATCAAAATAGGTCTAGGCTCTTTGTAAACTATTGTTACTGTACAAATAAGTTTCACCTCAGATTTGCAGGTAACGTTTCAAATTACACGTTGCAAGGTATTTTTTTCAGCGGTTAACTAACGAGTTGGCTTGAAACATCATTGATTCGCCCATTAAAAACGGGCATCCCTCCAATTCCGACTGCACAATTCCTCCTTTGAATTTTGCATTTGCACGTTGTATTTTTTTCAGTGGGAGAACGGTGCTTTTTCGTGATCAAAGGTCAGTTTTTAGGCAATGTTTTGGTTCTAATATACTTATTATGGAGTTCTCCACTAACGTACGCGTTCAAAATAATAATAATAATAATAATGATAATAATAATAGGTACTCAGTAGGTAGTTAGTACAGGCAGACAGACAGACAGACAGACAGACAATAAGACAGGCAATAAGACAGGCAAGTTTTAATAAACGACTCAAATGATAAAGGTGCGTTTAGAATAAAACCCTTTCACAAATTTAACATTACCAGCTGCATTGTATTGCAACATAGACCAGATGTTGACGAAAACCTGTACCTTTTAATTTTAAGGAAAAGGCAAACACAGGAAATTTTGAGATTGTGATCATGAAAGAGCCATACATACAGCCCCCCCCCCCCCCCCCACACACACACACACACACACACACGTATGTCCACATCGTCTTATCGTGTTGCCCTAAACTACGAGGCCCTATTATTTGGTCTATCAGACATAGTTTTGGTATACTTGTACAAACCGTATCGTACATAAATTTTCTTATGGATAATGACAGCTGTCGTCATTGGCGTTGCATAATGTACATGTACCTTTAAAATGTCTCTAAATTTTATCTGTAAATAAAAATTAACACACGTTTAAACAATTGTTCGTGATAAAGCGTAACGGGTACACAAAATAAATATTAACAGACTTTTGAGTCACCTTATCTTACGCTATATTTGGAAACCCACGTCACACCCCTACTGACAGGAACGTCAAAAGGTCTACATCGTTTGTTGGTCTATCGGCTTTGCTATGCAAATGCGGTGCTCCTTATTTAGCTGGACATTTGACAAAATGGGTTTCAACATCAACACGCACTGAGTGAGACCAGGAAAGTCGGACAAGGCAGAGAAAAAACGTTCAATTTTATTAACGGTTAACGTCGCAGCGCGCTCCGGAAAAGGTAATAGCCAGAATCAAGTGAAGACGGAGCTGACGAGAAAAAGCCAAAATCAGGTTTTTCAAAACTTGTACTGTGATTTCAAACTCAGCATTAATAAACTTGGAACATACTTAAGACCAAATAGTCATTTAAGTTGATCACCATGAAAGTCCCGGCGGCTGTCGTGGTGATTTTGATAGTTGTGTCTATGTCTCCTAACCACGTTGACGGACAGTTGTCTTCCAACGCCGTAGCTAACGTACTGCGACAGCTTGCAAGTCGCCAGAACATCGAGAGCGCAATCGTTGCACTAAACGGCTCTCTACCGGCTCAACTCCAGGGGTTTCTGACGGCGCAGAACGCAGACCGTATCACAACCGCCGTCTTAAACGGAACTGAGCAACTCATCCAGGGGGTTGTCGACTTAAACTTCACTCTGTCCAACTTGAATGACATCCCCGGACAGCTTTCGCAAATCCTCTCATCCCTCGGGGTGGCGAACGGCAGCCTTGCCGCCCTCGACCTTGGCTCCGTGGTTCAAAACCAACTGTTACCCTTCTTGTCTTCGCAAGGACTGGACACCACCGCGTTGGAGCTGCTCCTGCAGAATATCGCGACAAATGGAAGCTTGGCGAACACAGACTTTGGGCCCATTCTGCAGACGATAATTCCCCTCGCGCTGGCGCAAGCACCCAACATGGCCGGCGTCAATGGCGAATGCACCAGAGATATTGGCTTGATGTTGGAAGGACTCTCAAGCTCGCAAATTTGGGCGCTTAGCAGTAAGTTGATGATAGAATGTGCTTTTGTAATGCGTCTTTTTATCGTTTAGGAAAATATATCAATGTATTTTGATTTTTACTTTATTGTGTTTGTGGAATTCAAAACTTGGTTGGTATTTAGAAGTAACAAAACGGAACAATGCACATAAAATAGAAATTAATAAAATTGACTCCACAAGTATTACAAACGTTATAAATTTTGGAAAACTAATAGCAACTTTCTAATATGAAAAGATTAAGTCAACAGTGTAGAAATAATCTTTAAAAACTACCAGCTTCTGTATGCATCTTAATTTCTATGGATGGTTCGTAGGTGCGTCTAATACAAAATATCCATACTCGACACACAGTTGCCCTGTAAGCTGCAGTATTGGTCTTGTGAGGCTTTAGAAGTCGTGTGCCTGTAAGTGGGGCATTGCCAATGGACACAAATTACGACACAAATCCCACTTTTTATACCTTAACGCCCAGGAGACAGGAAACGAATCATAATCAAACAAGATTCAAAAGGTCAATCGGTAGCTCAGCATATAGACTGCCGTGGGCGGTGGCCTACACTAGAACCCCTCTCCGCCCCGCCCTGTTTGACTACCACTTGTCTCTTGGTGTCCGAGATAAGAGTGGTTGGCAACTCAGCCGTCAATGCAATCTCTTTTAAGTAAACAAAATAACTTCAACACTCTGCCCTCTCCAGAGGGATATTGACGAGAATTTGTCATAATTTTCTGAAAAGAACAGTTGCCCACTTAAACACATTCATTAAGACAAAATTGCTTAAGGCCGAAGAGACGATTTTTAAACACAATTTTAGATATTGTATTTATTAGAAATTAATTTATTAGGCTATTTTTATATTTTAACAAAAATATATCTGTGATGAAACTACAGACTGTATGCTTTGAAAAAAAGGGATTAAGGTTACTAGCATAAGCAGATTTTAAAATCAATTTTAGAATTTGGTTTTATTCATTTTAATTGATGAATTATGATATTTGTACATAGCATGGGGCCGTAAGGGGAACTATCCATCCATTTGAAATACACATCAACAACTTAACGTGCTCATGTCACTCCCCACCCAATAAGTGATCAAATTTTAAAAAAATCAGAATGATGAAATGAAATTCATAAAATAAAATAAGCAAAACGACGATAAGAATCCACAGCAATAATGGGTACATGTACACTCACTTCCACGCATCAATCGAGTGACGTCACCTTCAAACTGAGGGAGACACTACTGAAGCTGAGAAAGAGATTAGGTCGGTGCTTATCTTACAATGAAGGGAGTGTCAATATCGCCAATCATTTGTTAAGTACTCTGTATATAACCGTATACCCAATGTGTCATGTACTGATTACACTATAATATAGGGCTGGGCAAACTGCCGGTGAAAAGTGCTGTGTCATTCTTATAAAAGGAATCTTCTTGTAAACACGCTAAGGATGTGCTTTTGGTTCCCCCTTTTTTCCTCCGTAATATTTGTGCTTTAACTGAAGTCAGCATGTAAAATTGGAACAATCAAAATAGGATTTAGTAATACATGTACCCAGCAACCTTATTATTCAGTTACAACAAAATAGGTTTTTAATGTGCTGGGAAACGGGATGTAGATGATATGCTTAAAAATCCCTCCATCAATTATGACCATGAGTTCACGTTTTCAATCAATTGTAATGTTTTACCATAGTCATTAAGATTGCTATTGGTATTGAAGGGTGTTATGTTTGTCACGTCTGTTACGATTTGCTGCAAGGGTGAGACTACAAACACCAACACTAACATGTACTTTCAAAATACGTTATTACGCGTTTAGAACATACCACCATTAGCTTCAGACGTACCAAGATATCTCCCTCAAACAAAAATAAATAAATATATAAATAAATAAAAAGAATACAACAAGCAAAACGAAATATTATACATGTAGTAAAGGCGCTGTAGTCTGCTGTTATGTATTTGCCAGAAGAACCGAAGCAGTCTTTTTTAACTTTGCCAGCCCTCCTTCTGTTTCCACTCCCCCACCCCACCTTAGCAAATTCAGGCACCCACCAGTGTAATTCAGGGACTTCGGGGGGGGGGGGGGGGGAAATCGACATGACTTGCAACTCAGGTTTATTTAAAATGTTTGCGTTACATGTATCAGTTCGGTAGCAGTGATTCCTTCTTTCTTTCTTTCTTTCTTTCTTTCTTTCTTTCTTTCTTCATTTATTTATTTATTTATTTATCCTTCAGTGCTGGACGCTATGGGTAAACCGGAAGCTGGGCTCATGTACGGGAACACCAAGTGGCACGGACAATTTGAACAATGTATGAGAGTGAAAGGAGAAATTAAGTAAGACCAATGTTTTTACAAATTGTTTGAAAACGAACACTTTTCCCCTTTCTTGAAAGGTCGCAAAGTACCAAATATGAGTGTGAGTATTACTGCTTCTTCGTGGGTTAGAGTGATTTCAATTTTTCAAATGAGCCGAGAAAGTGAATTGTAGAGAACAGTTTATTTATTACACAATTCCAAAAGTAATTGTCAGCTAGAAAATATGTACGTCTTCTTCCCCAGGGATGCTTCCATTGGAATCTCGCTAACCGCTGATCGCCAGATAAATGGCGAATACTGCAAAATCTACATACCGCTGCCAGCCGAAATGATCCCTGCTGGGGTAATTCAATTATATAAGTATATAAATGTAAAGAATATTATTAAGTATTTATAAGCCAGTATACCAGTACCAGTAGGTATGTGCAAACCAATGTATAAGTATAAATCTTCAACTGTAGTAACTTTGCTGGTTCCCGAAATGGTCCTTATCAGTTAAAAAACCTCACAAAAAAAATCAAACAAATTGTCTAATCATATAGAATAGAAACTGAGTTACATTGTATAATGATATTGTATTGATCAAAATGTTCATGATGTTTTACTTACCACTAGGAATCTGCCCTTGTAATTCAAGCTGTTTTTTTTGAATATATGTTTTATGTATACATCTAAAACCATTTTATACATTTTTATATTTTAATATTTTAGAACGTGGGAGGATTAGGAGCAGGCGTTAACTTAGAATGGGGTGTGTGTCTGCCGAACACGTGTACTTCTAAGGACGTGACCATCATGAGTCAGAGTAAGTGATATTATCTAATGAACTGAATGAACTCTCTTGTATGTGTATGTGTGTGTGTGTGTTTGTGTGTGTGTGTGTGTGTGTGTGTGTGTGTGTGTGAGAGAGAGAGAGAGAGAGAGAGAGAGAGACGGGGTCCCTAATTAGGTGTATTGCGTGTTTGCAAAAATCTTGAATAAAATATTTACTATGACCACGTTTTCGTGCCCAAATACAGTGTATGTGTGCGGTTATTATATGAGAAAAAGTTAAACATGATATTGCACAACGTTTACAAGTTGTAATAATTATGCACGGCATGCTAGAGTGACGTAACGTGTGACTCAACAGCTTCCAAAACTCATGCGCAAGTCATTTCTGTTTTTGAAAACAATAAGGCATTATAGCCGTGTACAAACTTAAATAGAAATCTACAAGCTGCGTATGATTGAATAAGAGGTGACTGAGAAAAACCAAGCTACAATATTTTATAAATAAGAAGAGTATTACAAAATTATAATAATTAATACTAACAAAAATGTTCATGCAAATGAACAGAATAACGTTACCATGCATCAGTCCATAGTTTCCATATAGAACAGTTCTCACGCCTTTATTCTAGTCCTAGGAAATAGCACATACGCCGTCTGTGAGAAAGACAAGGAACTAGTCCTGAGTGAGGATCCCAAGGCCATAGCATGCATGTACGTTGTTGTTGTTGTTTTTTTTTTAATAAAAACGCAGAGCTTTTGTTTATAATTTAGGCAGACTGTTTTTTTTTATGGCAACTGTTTATGATATATGTTTATGATTTAAAACTATGTATGCTAATTTAAATTGTGATTTTTTGCCTGCAATATGTCTTTCTGTATTATTATTATGTATTATTATTATTATTATTATCATTATTGTTGTTGTTGTTGTTTTTGTTGTTATTGTTGTTGTTGCAAACGGCTCAAGAACCATATATATTTGAATTACAATTCTTTTACAGTGCTCTTCTTACTGTTTTCGCTGTACTGATTGTATTTGGAACTCTAATGGAGGGATTCGGGTTGGACAAGACATTTACACCGGCGGCCCCGCACGAGGTCAAGGTCACAGAAGAGGTCAAAGCCCTGGAAGGCGTCACTAACCCTACCTATGAACCCGATGTTCAGCCAATGGATACGTATTTGAACCACTACGTGAAGTACCAACCCGACGATGAAAAACCAACCACTACTCTTGATTCCATGAAGGAAAAGGGTGTCGAAATGAATGGAAGCAATGGAATCGGTACGTTGCTTTCATATATAGACCTATTGTTATATCCCTTACGATAAAATTGCCCAAAGGACACCGAAGAATATATACAGAGCTGCCTAGGAATCATTCAGGGTTCTATAGACCTCTACAAGTATTCTCTCTGCCCTATAGAGACATGCAGGAATTTGGGCCAATTATATATTACATATTTTACGTATGACGACGATACCTTAAATGGGTGTCGAGTCTTGGCGAAGACATTTTACAATTCCATGCATGTATTTATGACTCTGTCATCTAATATTGCAGCAAACGGACACAAGCCTGTGCTGGACGAGAAATCATTTGGTGTGGTGATGCCGCCGAATTGGACGTTTAAGAAGGCAGAACAAAAGCAAACGAAGTCCACGTCAGACGACCATAAACAAGAGAAGAAACCAGAGCGTAAGGAACCCAAGTTAAACGTTGAAAAATAAAATATTACAGAACATAATTAGAAAATAAAATGTGAATTCCCCCCTGCCCATGCCAACACGTTACGGCAATATTTACATAAATTTTAAGAAAGTTTTCTGATGAAAAATTTCTTTATAAGACTCAAAGCTACATGTAAATGTAGCAATTCTAAAGGTTATAAGAGAGAATATGGTCGAATATGACTTAATTGCAATGTAAACGAAGGAAATAAAACAGCAAATTTGAGGAATGTCACATACATGTATTAATTATCGAAGTAGTTAACAATATTGGGTCGTGCTGGTAGTTAAATTTCAAATTAACCGCGCCAAGTAGAAACCAACAATATTTCAAACAATTTGATTCAGAGAATATTGGTATCTTCTTATGCGAGGGGAGGAATTCCTCGGTAAAAAGGATTATTGTAACACTTTGATATACTGCAACATTTACATGGCAGGTAAGATGATACCTTTTAAATAGTGAGCAATTTTATTTAATGTGTGAGCAGAAGTATGGTCATGAGCAATTCCTAATCCTGAAATATTCCCTTCTTTTGTTCAGCCCCCGCTCTTGTCCGCCTGTTTGCTGCCTTTTCTCTGTACACCACTCTCCCCAGACTACTGAGCACTCACCAAGGAAGTGCCGCCATTACATGTCTCAATGGTATCCGGGTTATGAGTATCGGATGGGTTGTGCTGGGCCACACATACGGCTTCGCTGCTGGTTTTACTGGTACGTTTTGGCTTCTTTCTATAACACAAAAGGTGTTTTGTTCTGCAAATTCAGTTGAATCATTCAAATACCGGTAAGTATCTTCATGTGCCAATTGGTGCCAACAAGACCAAATAAAGGGCGACCACGCTCTTCTCATACTTGAAGAATGATATCATGTTAATTAGATGTCTATTTTATTCTAGATAATATAATGTTTGCGTTCCTGGAAATGAAACGCTTCTCCTTCACGGCCGTCAGCAACGCTTATTTCTCGGTGGATACGTTCTTCTTGTTAAGGTAAACTTGCCAAATATCTGCAACAACCTTTGCAAGAGGTTTATTAGTTCGGTTATATATATCAGCTTTAAACTGAAGTAGAAACGTTCAGACAAACGCATGTATAGCCATATTTTAGCCGGCTATGGCTAGGATAAAGTCGACTCTGTAGAGATGTCACTACTTTGGATTGCTGGAAGAGTTTATATTGTATATCACTCTTAATTTGTTTCATCTAAAAATACTCATTATCTATTGGACGGCAAAATCAATAATCTTGTGTTTGTCTTGAAAAAAGGAGTAAAGAATTTTTTTGCGCATACACTTTAGTTCTAGTGCGTAATGATAATAATGGTATGTGACTTTCTTGTACGTTTTGTTCCAGTGGCGTACTGGTGGCGTATTTGTTCCTGAGACAACTCCACAGGGAGAATGGTGTAAAGACCAGAACTATGGTCATGTATTACGTACACAGATATATTCGGTGAGTTAAGTCCTGAATGACCTACCGATTCCAGTAAAACCTTACGGCGCATAATTATACAGGTTTTTTTTTCTAGTTTGAGTTGAAGTCCCTGTATATATTTTTAGTTTAAATTACACACGGTTTTATAATTTATTCACGACATGGGTGAAAATGACACGTAACTCACACTACTATATTATTTATGTTAAAGAATTTAGATACTGTTGGTATTAGTTTTGCAAGTAAAAAGTTGTATGTTAGTTGTATTCTACAGCTATGATACTACTATAATTCTGAAAGTGATATAAAGCATTTTTTAACATTTAAAGCATATTCAAACATGCATTCTAAAGTACAGTTCTAGAACTCCGGTCAGCTAAAGATTCCATAAATGTACAGGTAGTTGATAAAGGTTTATTTTTACCATTTCAATTTTTCATTGTTTCACAAGATACCATCAGAAAGAACGCATTGGTATCATTTTACATAAACACAGCCAATGAAATATTTTGATTTCATTTAATACACATTAATATATACCAAATTATCCTTCAGATTGTCTCCGCTGTACTTCATGGTTCTGTTCATCTACGTGGCTTTACAGAACTACATGGGCAGGGGACCGATGTCGGCGCGTAGCATCTATGACCAGCAGTTCTGTGAATGGAACTGGTGGACAAACCTGATCTATGTCAACAATGTGGTGAAGAACAAGGAGCTGGTAAATACGTTTGTTTTGGTCAGGTGTGACAGAAACGGTAGTCTGGTAGGACTTTGTACAGGTGACATTCGATCGTCCCATATACTAAGGACTAACCCTTACCTTTACTTATCATATGGGACCCCGGGCTTCCATCTCTGGGTCTGTTATCATTGTCACACTGGACATAGAAAAGGGCCACGAGGTATGATAAAAAACTTTTCCACTGATGACATTAGCTTAATTGCTACTGTTTGATTGTTACAATATGAGAACACCTTGGATCTACCTATCTATCTTTTTCTCTCACTTCACCCGAGTCAGCTCACTGCATTATAAAATTTTGAGTGCGTTTTTCCGTACCGTATTTTTTGTCAGGTAAAAGTATGGTCAAGGTAATTTCGCATATTTCATAGATTTGTTCCATCAATCAATTATCTTCACTTTCGTACTTATATTTCTCATCGTCTCAATACAAAAGCAGTTACTTGTCAATCGGAATTATACGAAGTCCCATTAATATATTCCGTAAGTCTACACCAATCAGATGAATCTTCTATTTTTAATTTCAGTGTTTCGGCCTGAGCTGGTATATTGCTAACGATTTCCAGTTTTACATTTTGGCGCCGCTGTTTTTGTTGCCTCTTTATTGGTAAGCACATGATGGTTAATCTTAAATTTGGCCATGTTGTGCATTTTAGAACTACGAGTTGGATTCGGTTTTATACATTATTCCTACTGTACAAATTCCTGGAGCAAAGCAATGCAAGCTAATTGTACGACCATATCATGTTTCATTATTGCTTCATTACATACTTTGTTCTGTTGTTCTTTTTTATATTTTCATATATTTTTATTGATATAATTTTGATCGTATTGTAATAAAAAATGAGATATGTGTGTGTGTTCTTTGTGCCATAAATTTGAATTCTAATTGATCATTGTATTGTATTGTATTGTATTGTATTGTATTGTTTACTTCTTTCAGGAAACCTGTAGTCGGCATTTTGCTCATTATTCTGGCAATGGGCGCGTACGCAGTTGGGGCAACCTTCACGTTACTTGGCATTGAGAACCCTCGCATCATGTCGAAGTAAATATATCTTATCTTACAATTTAACATCTCAAAATAAAAACCATTATGGTTGGTGAATAATCCAGATAATCCCAGTACAGTATAATGCAATGAAAAGTACTAAGTGCCACCGCATGAATTAAGCTCGACAAGAACTACCAATGACGAAAATTGATCTTGATTTCATAACAGTTACATGTACCTTTTGTTTCATGGTCACAAAATCTGATACTCACCTATTAGTTGACTCTTCACGCCATCTTGGATCTGCATAAGTTAGATACGTCATCGATAAGTTCTCAAAGTGTCTTAATTTTATTCAGTTATCTTTTAAATTACTGATCAAGTTACAGAATTCGTGTTTCGGTCACTTGTTAGCTACAGTGGGTTCAGTCTTCAGCTGGGATAGTATAAACCTTCGCCTTCGGGTTGAACCCAGCCAAGATGTAATCTTAACTTAAGTCAACAATTGTATAGTAGTCAACATAATCGATGTGATTTCCAGAGTGACACTGAGCGATTGATTGTTCTCTTTTCAGTCCAAATTTCCTGACAGACTTCTACATTCTCCCCTGGTGCCGTATTGGCCCATACTTGGTCGGCCTCGTTGTGGGTTTTATACTGTACAAGACAGACCGCAAGATCAAGTTCAACAAGGTACCAGTAATGTAATCATATTGCTTTGGGTCTCTTCAGCTATGTTAGTAATCTCGCGTGATAATTAAGAGCATGTTTGCGTCGTATAGGCTGTGGAAATGTTGGTGGAATGTGGCATGTCATGCTTAAAGGCCTGATAATAAAATTATTTATTCTTCATGACCAAACTGAAACAAATAGGTTTTGAGGGCAAAATCAAGTCTTTGAGTCACCCATTTCACCTTGAAACTTTTAGGTTCTTGCTGGTGTGTTGTGGATAGTATCTCTAGCCTTGGTGACGCTGATTATCTTCATCAGACATGACGAGACCGAAAACGGACAGTGGGGCAAAACAGAAACCATCGCCTACGAGGTGGTCAGCAAGCCACTGTGGGCCGTGGCCGTCGGCTGGATCATCATAGCATGTGCCACGGGATATGGAGGTAGGGTAACTTTTATCGAAAGATATCCCAGCAAACACAATACGTTATTAAAACTTTATTCCACAACGTTCTGGCAACGTCCTAATAACGTTCTGTCTTTGCTCTGTTGCTGGGATTCCGTTGTTGGGAAACTGAGGCTCCGGTTCAAGTAATATATAAGTAATTATATATAATAATTATATAAGTAATTATATATATATATATATATATATATATATATTAATTCAGGTTTCATCAACTCATTCCTGTCTTGGTCGGCCTGGGTCCCTCTGAGCCGGATGACGTACGCCGTGTACCTTGTTCACCCCACTATAATGTGGGCATACCAGACTAGTCTCATAAGTGAACTAACGGTATCGGACTTTACAATGGTAAGTTGCGTTTTACAATTAGCGTATCTCGATTATCCCAATTCTGCTATCATCCATCTGCAGTAGGTTTGTTTATTGTGTCCGGATAATAAAATCGTTTCCAGGAGCTATTTCCGATTCTTGGCATTTTTCCCTCATTTCTCGCATTTTGTCACATTTTATCGCATTTTTTCGCCGTGTCATGTGTCGAAGCTGATTCTTCATTGGCTACTCCCGTTTCAGAGCGTCCTATTCACTGCGTACCTTGTCCTGTCATACGTGGCGGCGCTGGTGGTGTCCCTGGCCTTCGAGGTACCGATATTGGGGCTGGAGAAAATTCTGCTGAAAAAGTAACGCCAAGATACAGAAATAGAACACAAGCGACATCTATTGGGTCTGCTGTGATATTTGGGACCACAGAAGAAGATTGAAAGTGCATGTGCATTACATTCTATTATAAAAGGGAGAATCTTTTTCGATACGGTATATTAGGCAAGGTGCGCGTACAACGTTTAAACGTTTTAAGGACAGTTTAATAAACTGGTAGACGTTATGTCTTATTTGTAAGACATCAAATAGCGTGCCTGTATCAGTGAATCAAAAACAAAAGACGAACTTCACTGTTTCAATGTGGTCATAAAGTTTTGATACAGATTGCTTACCTATTGTATTAAAGGAAACTATTTATAAAGGAAGTTGGTTCATATATATAGTATCTAATTAGAAAGAATAGTCCAATAGAGTATCAGTATGCATATGACTTTTGGCCAAATGTGCACCATTTAATCCCCTCTTCCTATACATATATGGAAGGCATTAACAGTTTTGAACTGTTCTGAACAGAAATTGATTTACAACTACAGTACACACGTACCTCAGAGACATAAATACCATAAATACAAATGTTACCTTTAATTTCATTGAGATTTGTCACACAAGATGTACAATCCCAGCAAGAGAGTTAAATGATTTTTCGTTGAGTATACTCTGTATGACTTGTCGTTATCATTTCATATATCTCAGCTTTAAGATTCAATAGTCCCTGAAAACACGTATTGTGATCGGAGGACGCCCATACCATTTATAAGAAAACAAATATAAGAAATTAATGTGTGTACAGGATCCGATTGTTGTCTTTTAATTCTGATAAAAACTCACAGACGCGCGCATGTAACTCTTGCTCGTGTTCCCATTTGTAACAATAATATCAACTCGAGCTGCTGCGCCTGATACTTTCTATAAACTGCCAGTTATTGGATGGAATTATCATGAACGACTTATTTACAAGATATATATATATATATATCTTCGAAATGAAATTGATTAAAAAGCCATGCCTTATGAGGTTTTGCTAATGAACTAAATCACATATTAACCCCGCGACCCCCTCAGACGTGAAGAAAAATTTGGAGATACTGAAAATCCGAAGGACCCGCACTAAAGAAATTCTTCAGGTCCCAAGTCTATGCAGGTCCGAACTTGGCATTTTATTTCCGTTATAATTAGTCTGTGTGAACATGTTACTTATTAATATCTTTATGTATTGTTTTTTCACATATTCTAGTACATGTACCCTTGACAGTCCAGAGGACATGCAGTATCAAACATCTTGCAGGTTCTTTGGCGTTTCAAGCGCTCGGACAGGCAGTTTCCCCATGTCTGCTCAAGATGGGGTCTCATATCGTTTACTTCATTCCAACAATATTTTCTACAGTTGTCCTTATCTTGATTCGCTAGCCTAAATAAGTCGTAGGCCCTACGCACCTGCATTAATAAATGGCCCAGCTGAATTTCAATAACAGCGAATTAAAACTGATTTAATTATAAATCAAACCTCTTGGCGTTTGCCTGTTTATAGAAAAAAATTCTTAAGTCGAAATGAATTCTGCAAACCGCGAACCAGGAGCGAAACATCAGTGTAACCAGGGCTTAATAAGTTGGTACAATTAATCAATCAATGTAGATTAACTTTACCTGTTTGCATTTGATACCAGTGTTGAAGTATGTGTTCGATAATGATGTACCTTTAGCTGTTATATACTAGTGGCAACCGTGTTTATTTAACATTTTACGTCCGACTCACACTCCGAGCTACAAGCTAAGCCAACGGCAGAGAGGCCACGTTGTCGAGAAACCAGCATTTTTATATCTGTTGCACAAATCTTTCTTGTGTCTTAAAAATATTGTTTTTGGAATGTACACGTAAAATAAAATATAAACACAATGAACAAAAATGCCACCAGTCTTCCTATATTCAAGGGTAACACTGGCGTATTTTTCGTTACTTATTTGCCAACAGGCTTTGCAAACACGTATTCAAATGCAAAGGGGAATGGTGCTTTTATTATAAGATTCTAAAGTCTATCATAATATACGCCCTTATGTTTACTCTGTTCTGATATCTTGGGGTGAACATGTCATTCCTCTAGTCATTATACACGTCCTTAGTTATCTACTTTTGCACTTTCTATCAAACAACGTAAATCAAACTCTGTTAAAGCGCATAAGTCACATATTTAGGACTTATTTTAGACTTATTTGTCAGTGGAAAAGTGGAAAAAAGATGTATTTAAATTCTCAAATTGCATGGGCCGACGTGGTATGTTCTTGTGTCACAACGGAATTTATCTGATAAAGACGTGCACTTATTTTGGCATAGTTCAGAATAGACAGGTGACCTATTTTGAATTCTGCACGTTATCGCAAAAACACAAATGCCTCGACCCAACCCGCGTATAATTACCCTACCAGAGACAGACGTTAGACTTCCAGAAAGAAAAAAGCGTAGCGAAAAAATTCAAATATCCATCCCATCAAGATGCGTTGCTAGACCCACGTACTGGAATGCAGCCCATTGTATCTATTCAAACGTCAGTGATATATTAAGTTGCCCGTGTTTACAAAAGATAAACTACTTAAAAGGTCAACGATCATCTCTTCCTAACTTAAAGCTGACTTCAGCGTGTTGCGAAACATCGGGTTTTTTCACCTTGTAGAATTAAGCCTACTCTTTCCCACTCTAAGGTAGGATTGTTTTCACGAAAAAGGACATCGCAGAATCTTGAGACAGGAAACCAAAACGGGAATGAAGTATTCACCCAATTATGCAGTAGTTTTCTTTTTGTGTGTGATATGTGCCGGTGTTGCATCACTAAATGGAACCATCTCGCCCACCTCCACTCAACATGGAGTCTCTGGTGCGGCCACAAATGGGATAGGAACCACGGCAAATATCGTAACCATCGGGTTGACTGGGCAAACCGGCGCTAATGCATCAATGCCATCAACTGATGCTACCACATCCTCGGTCTCAGGCCAACATGGCGCAACAGCGTCAGCCTCAAATGTTTATACAGTCAGCCCATCTCTCCAGGCTCAAAACCAGACCACTCGGGCTTCTATGAAACCAACGAGAACCCCAGCAACGAACCCACCACCCAATGGCTTTCTGAGGTTCCTCCAACAGGCTTTGACTCCAGACAATATTGAAAAGCTCCTGGATTTTGCATCGTCCATAGACGAACCACTGAAGAGCCTCATAATTACCAACAAAGACTTCATTGTAAAAAACGCAGTGCCGATTTTGCAACAATTTTTGCAAAATGGTAATCAGGGAAACGGGAATTTACCAGCACAATTCTCATCTCTGTTAAACAATAGTGCCTTGGCTGGTATAGTGCAGGGAATGGACATGGCAACTGTAATACAGATGATTTTACCCAGTGCGCTCTCTTCTGTCACCGGCTTCAAAAACGTGTCTGGCCAGTGCCTGAGAGATATCAGCTTCGTGGTCAGTGGTCTTGCAACTGGACAGCAATGGGCACTGCAAAGTAAGTGTATTTATAAACATAATTATCTGGTTTATAATATGTCCGAATGTGAACTTGATTTGTTAAGATGGGCAGCTGAATACTTTTTACCCTAGAGTCATGATCCGTTGCTTCCCTTGTATTACAATGATCTAAAGAGCATTGCAGATGTGTGCGCCACACAATACAGTTTCTTTTAAGGAACTAGATTAAAATGTCTTGAGAAAGCCAATATTGAAATTGGTCATTCAGCACATTTGTTGAAGACCTTCAGTACGTGTACAGTAAGCTAAGCCCTTTTTTTAAAATTGTGGAAATTAGTGGAAATACTCTAATATCAACCAATACACATTGAAACACCTGCAGTTATAAAATCATAGAATCAACCCCAAGATCGATAATCAATAAATAACCAATCAATCAATTGTGGCGTGACATGGTCTTTTCAGTGTTCGATTCATTTGCCAAGCTGCCAGCCGGAGTCATGTACGGAGATGCACATTGGTTAGGCCAGTACTATGAATGTATGCGAGTGAAAGCACACATCAAGTGAGTGCGCTGGTTTTGATATACAATTAGGTTTAAGGATCCCCTCCCAATAGGCACCATCGGTCTAGGTGGATCAGCTGTGCAGGGACTCTTGCTGGCTGCAATCGCACGTTGGAGGAGTGTCACTGATTTAAGCTGATTGCAATCAGCGAGAGTCCCCAAAGAGTTGGGTCGATCCACGTAGACCGATGGTGCCAATGGAATATACATAAGAATTGATTGCCTGTACGAGATAACAGGACAAAATTCCACTGATAAGTTTTGGATTCTAAGTCCCATTGATCAACAATTTTTAATCATTTTTGATTACAGAGATGCACCCTTGGCCGGGTTGGCTCGGGGTGACCACAGCTTCAACGGTGAATACTGTAGGGCCTATATTACCGTGCCAGCTTCTGTCCTGCCTGCAAACATAGCTGGGGTAAGTTGTCCCTTTCTTATCACGTTGAACACTATACCAAGGTGTTTTTATCATGTTCATATCAAACAAGAGCGTGCACACACACGCAAACGCACACACACACACACACACACACACACACGCACACACGCACGCACTGGCGGACTGCTATGGGGGAAGAGATTTTAAATGTTTAAGTGTTAACAATGGGAATTCCTCCGCAATTTCTGCAGTACTGGGATGGATAGTCTGTTTTCATTCTCTGTTGTGGTATTTATTTATTTATTTATTTATTTATTTATTTATTTATTTATTTATTTGGAGGGAAATGTATGGGAAGACGTCAGTACACTTGTACCTGCCGCCATACTCTTGCGTTCTACAGCTGTATAGCATTTACCGTGAATAACTGACTTGACGTTAAGCTCTAAAGCGTTCCCTTTATGACATGCATACCAATAGATATACCCTAAATTAATATTGCCAAACTTGTAGTATCATTATTTAACTCAAATTATTGCGGAAACGGGATCACTGTCTAACTGGAATCATTGCCGAGCTCGAATCCCCGCCGAATAATTCTTTTGTTTCGTGTAATCCATTGATGTATTATAAAAGATATCCACCTACAGTATATATTCCAGATATAACGTATAACCATCTATTCCAGATGACTGGAGCCACTGGCGGTTCAATGGAGATTTCCCTCGGGACGTGTCTTCCAAGCACGTGCACTTCCGGCGACTTGACGGCCATGTTAAAACGTGCGTCCTAGCGGTATTGTACTGGGACCGTACTGTATTGTTACTAAGTACATGGGTCAGTTGCACAAACAAACCTTTGTATGCAACTTTAAGACTAAAGTTTTCAATTTTGCCAAGCCTTTGCCTGCCGATGTCTACAATTCTGTAAACGTCTTTTCCTTACAGAAATAATGTCGCAGCTGAAGACACGCGCAGTGTGTGAGAAAGATAAAGTGCAACACCTTTCTAGTGATCCTACAGCCATAGCTTGCATGTATGTATTAGTGCCTGTACTGTCAAGCGTTTCGTGAGAAGCGTCTGAGATAGGCCACATTAAGTCTCGTGACTTAGCGTAACATCAAACGAGATACTGCGGGGTTTGGAAGAGTGAGGAGTCAGAAATATTGTCCCACTATAGCGAGTTTTGTGCAACACCGACCTAAAGTGGACAGAATTTAAACACGGACATTTTATATCTTGTTTTTGATAAGTTAATAAAAATATTGCCTTACATTTTTTGAACATCTGAATGGATATGTGTTAGCAAAGTGTTGGGAGTTACCTAGTCCGTGCAGTGTTTGTAATGTGCGCCACAACCTTTAATTATAACCTAGTGGGTACCCCCACAATGCTCAAGACCCCAACGTATCTCATTTTTTAAAAATATTCTATCCCTATTTTATTATCTCCCTTTAATTCTGAATACCTTTGTATCGTTGTGCAGCTGCCTACTTATGGTGTTTGGCATGGCCGTGCTCACTGGGACTCTGTTGGAAGGCTTTGGACTGGACAAAATGATGGTAACGGAGAGCCAAGAAAAAGATACTTTGAAACTGAATGATATGGCGGCTAACACAGACAATGCCGCGCTCTCTTTAGAAAACCCGAAAAGGGCAGAAGGTTCAGTATTCGTTTCTTTGCTTCTTTATTTCCATATTTGGTCCTAAATTCATCCTAGTTTCCAGAACTCAACAGTGATTGGACATATGTCCTCCTTTGGCCCTCAAACTCAGTGTTAAACACCTTATATATTTATTCCAAAATTTTATGGATAATTAAGACAAGAAACAAAAAGGGCAACGTGTATTTGCTTTTTCCACTACATGGTTATTTGAGCAAAACGATAATGATCAAAATTCGTATATGACAGAACGAAGGTGGCGGACGCTCTAATGTGACCTCACCTATATACTGGTTTATGCTGGTAGGCTAACAAATTGCCTCAAAATATTTTAAATATCAACATTTTCCTTCAGCGCCAACCGCTATACGTCTCCTCACTGCCTTCTCTCTGTACACGACTCTGCCCCGGTTGCTAAGCACCCACCAAGGAAGCGCCGCCATTACGTGTATCAACGGCATCCGGGTAATGAGCATGGCCTGGATTGTTCTGGGACACACGTATTCCACGCTCAGGGGGAACATGAGTAAGTATTATACTCTCACTAGTGAACCTAGGAAGAGTTTTCACCTGGAATCCAGTTGTTAAAGAAAGCTAGGGCACAATTGATCGCCCATCCTCATCCATTTCTTAATTTGCTTTGCTTGAGCGTCACTCTATATTTATAGGGATATACCTATATCTACTGGTAGGATGACAATAGATAGGGGGCGTACAGGCTTTTTTTTTCCAATACCCAACTACTGTAAATAATTCTATGTGAAAAGGGAGCAAGAGTTGTTTTTATACCTCACCTATTGGTGTACGGAAGATTCGATTGTAGCTCCTATTGTACAATACGTCGATCGTTGCTTAGGCCTATATTCTCTGAAAACTTTTAAATGAGTCACATGGACTATCCTTGTATACATATTTTTCATGACTCTTTGGAGTACAATTTATTTAGGCTTTGTAGAAAAAGTTAATACACCCTACTATGTCCGTTTTGCAGGTAATCTTCTTGGTGCTATGAAGAAAACCGAGGATTTCTCGTTCCAAGCAATCACTAATGCCGTTTACTCCGTGGATACGTTCTTTCTTCTCAGGTATGGGGCACTAGTGTCTTTACCTAATTGAAACCGTTGCTTTGAATCAATGCTCATTCACCTTTGAATATATATACGTTTATGAAATTATGATCATTTTCTTTCCTTTAACGTGTTTATAGTACAAGCAATATACTGTTTATTAGTCAGTTTTTATTTGTGGGGTTATACATGTATCGCTTTTAAGGTATATTCTATTATATATATGACTTTGGGACTTTTTTTTCAAACGCGGATAGTCTACCTTAGAACCCTACTGTTAATAGTCTTTAATGTTATGGCAGTTGACTCCTGTTAATTATTATCCGTCTAATAAACCGATGCTATGTGGTTTATTTTAGCGGTGTGTTGGTAGCCTACTTATTCCTGCGGCAGTTACGCAGAGAAAAGGGCCCTCACGTGAAGTCCATGGTGATGTATTATGTGCATCGATACACAAGGTATTAGCTCACTATTTATAAGTGATTTACATTTTTTAAATTTACGACAATGAAAAATAACAGTCACTAAAATGCCAATGTTTCCAAAATCTCTTTAACGTATAAACAAAAATAACGTGTAATTTTTGTAATCTTTTAGGCTTTCCCCGCTGTATTTCATGCTGTTGTTTTCCTCTGTTGCCCTGATGCCGTACATGGGAAGTGGTCCTCTATGGCCACTCACGTACCCCTTCAAAGACCCGGCCTGTAGTGAAAACTGGTGGACCAATATCTTATACGTCAATAACATTGTTCGTCCCGAGAACATGGTAAGAATTAAATCCGTTTCTTTGATTTGTATGTTTCGTTGTACAACCTTGTCCGCCGCGACCCGTGTGTCTGCATGTAGTCCAACTAATCAATTTTCAGTTGTTTTGTGTGGAGATCAATGAAACATTAAAAAAATTAAATCAACCAATCATGACACAAATTTAGACCATAGACGGTTGGGATCATTTTTCAGTGTTCAAAAACAGTCGGGATTTCACCTACCGCCTGAATAAAAAATGTGTCCTAATTGGATGCACTTTTGTTAAGTCTACAGCGTTTGTATTTTATACGTGTATGTACAGCGTCACAATATAAGGAAGATCGGTTCATCATCTTCGTGATGATATATCCTGTGACATATCCTGATGTTATTACCTCCGCAAAGGAGGTTATGTTTTCACCCCTGTTTGTCTGTTTGTTTGTTTGTCATCAACATAACTCAAAAAGTTATGGACCGATTTTAATGAAGTTTTCAGAAACTGTCAGAAGTGGGCCAAGGAATAGAGGGTTAGTTTTTGGTGGTGATCCGGATCAATAATCAATCAATAATAAGGTCTGCGCTCTCGGAGTGCTTTTCTAGTTTTATAGGCCTATGTAGGGTCTATATTCGTCGCCAGTTGCTAAGGATGCTATACAAGATACATGTATGCAGTGATAAAACTATAAATTTATACTAAATATTAAATACTATACATAAAGTTAATATTTCTATGCAGTGTTTCCCCATTAGTTGGTATGTGGCCAACGACTTCCAGTTCTACGTGATTGCGCCGCTGTTTATATTGCCACTGTTCTGGTGAGTAGAGACCGGTTCATATAACGCTTTTCTTAATGAATTATAGGTAAATCCACCATGAGTATAAGAATTTCAAATAAGGAGTGATTTTACAATTTATGTGACCTAATTTTAAGTAGTGTGCTGATTATATGTAGGCCTATCTTGTACATGTAATTATGTTCTCAGTATTATGTATGTCAAAGGACATTGAATAGCAATGGAAATGGAACAAAAAAAGTCCATATCTTTATTCTGCGTTTTTCTGGATCAGGTCTTCACATTTGATTAAATTCACCTTTTATTTTACTTTCACAGACGTATAACCTTGCAGTTTCTGATTATTTTTTTCCTTACTCCCTATTTGGTTATACAGGGTTACCACTTAATATGGAATATTATTTTTTGGCGAGTAAATTTTTTACAAAATATATAATTTCTCTCTAACTACTTAAAATCCAAAGCTGAGGCGTCACTCCATGTGTAGCCAGGTGTGTTACCTAATTACCACACAACTCTCGAAACAATTGATGCATGCAGTTGCATGTTCTGTGGTCAGAAATGTGAGGGGTGGTCTTTTCGGCAATTTCTGCCCTTGTATAAAAACACATGGGTTTGGTCAATCTTTGGAGTGTGTTTAGAGAAGCAACGAAGGGATCGCTCTGAAACTTGACAGGTACCTTAGTGAAGATATGGTTCGACACCTAAGCAACGCATCTTATTATGGGATTCTTGCTCTCAGAGAAAATGACCAGAAACGGACAGCCATTGCCAGGTAATTCAACATTTATCAGGAACCGTTTGTAAAGTCCTCCAAAGAAATGCTGTAACAGGGGCACCTACTCAAATACCTCGACCAGGGTGTCCGCGTATCACACCAAGAAGACAGGATCGCCTTCTCCTGAGAGGACACCGTGCTGGTCGTACAAAGACAACCAGTGTCCTCAGAAAAGAGAGGCAGAATGTCATTCAAACGCCCGTTTCAAGGTCCCTCATGAACAAGAGATTACTGCAAGCCGGTTATTTTGCACGAAGGCCAGTATGGAAACCACTGATAACAGCAGGTCACATACAGCGACGTCTGCAATGGGCTGGGGACAACGAGCGTATGCAGCCAAAACACTGGAATCACGTCGTTTTCAGTGATGAGGCCAGATATGGATTTTTTAGCGTTGATGGTCGAATCCGTGTCCACCGACGTGTACGAGGGGCATAAAACGATGATTGTGTACTGCCTAGGGTGCAAGCAGGAGATGGTAACGTCTCTGTTTGGGGAGCATTTCATGTTGGTGCCCAGAACCAGTTGGTTTTTCTAGGAGGCAACCTCATCCAGGATTCCCACAGAGACATTCTACAGCAAACAATGCTTTGATTGGTAAGAGTCATCTTCAGGAACAACTTTGAGTGCCAAGTCGACTGCGCAACCCCACATCGAGGCTGCAGAATCACTGTTTTTCTTCAAAACCAATGGGTTCAGCAGCTGCCCTGGCCTGCAAACTCTACAGATATGAACCCAATTGAAAAACTTTGGGCAAAAGTAACTCACAGAATTAATAGCTATGGTAATCGGCCGGTAAATAGTGATGAACTGCGACAGGCAAATATCACTGCGTGGATTGAAATCCCCATCCAAACTTTAAAAAACGTGTCGCAGGGTATGCCATGTAGGATGAGGGTGCTGCCAGCGGCTGCTGGAGGTCATACCCGCAATTACTGACTTTTCATGATTTACTGTAGTGAGTTCTTGTACTGTGTAACATATCACTGTCCGGAGGCTATCATTTTCTTTAATATCTTAGCTTAAAATTAATACTAACATCAAACTTTTGATATGGTTTTCTGGGGGTGTTCTTTTCTTTTGAATGATATCTTATGTCACATTTGATATCATTGACCAAAATATCTCACAACAGAAGACTAGATGTTTTTATCACTCAGTGACATACCTTTTTAATGACTCAAGCCAAAAAAATTTAATCAGCACTCAAAAATAACAATGTTAAAAAATATTCCATATTAAGTAGCAACCCTGTAGTTTCAATGACATACGATATACTGCTACAGTGTAATTGAAAAATGTTGCCACAATATCAAAGCGTAGATAGATCGATAGAATGTAAAAATACATTTCTTTATTTCTAGGAAACCAGTAGTTGGTGTTATTTTTGTTGTCGTTGGGTTGGTAGCAAATGGACTGGCCGGCGGGTATGCGTTAGATGCTTTGTATAAAGGCGGGGATTTCAGTGAGTAAGTAATATATGCGTGCGTGTGCGTGCGTGTGCGCGCGTGTTTGTGTGCAGTCTGACCCACGGTACTCAAGAAGGAGAGGGGGGCAATCGCTAGTAATAGGTGGCCTAGTATGAAATAAAAACATATTTTTGTGGGGAAAATGCGAAAAATAATACGCTGCCATCCTATCGTGATTTATGTCTTGAACACCTCCCGCTGACGCTCAATGTGCTCTTTCGCATTTCAATCAGTTGATAGTGTATAATCTCATCTTTATCTAATTTTTGGTTAATAAGTAATTATGTGAAGAGGAAAATGGAGTCTCCTTGGAGATAGTCTGCGCTAACAGCGTGCTTTTCTAATCTTTAAATTTATTTTCTATTTTTTATTAATTAACTGATTTTATGTATTCAATTTTATTTATTTATTTATTTATTTATTTATTTATTTATTTATTTATTTGTAATGTCAGTATCTATTAACCTATTTGGTAAAAAAAAGTGTGGCATAAGCTGTTTTTAGTAAAATTGTAGCTTTAAATCCAACTGCTTCAAAATAAATTTACTTCACCATCAACCTGTTCATGGATCTTTTCTACTTTCATTTTGAGTAAATAAACTCTCGCCAGGGAATCAATAAATAAATAATCTCCAGGTCTGATATGTTGCTTTATTGAATGTTGTATGAGGCTTAACTAATTCTCGAATTCCAGGAGGAAGTTTTTAACTGACTACTACATGCTTCCCTGGTGCCGCGTGGGTCCGTACCTAGTGGGGCTCGTGGTGGGATATATACTGTACAAAACTGACCTAAAGCTGAAAATGCATAAGGTAAGAGCAATAAGGTATCGCGTTTGCACGCGCCTGGTGGGACAGCTCGTAGCCTACTAGACTTCTGACGTCATTTGGCGTCATTTTGTAGAATATGCGTCTTGACGTGCAAAATTTAAAAGTACTTTCTGGTTCTTAACCTAAACATTATATTTACTATCTTAATCAGTATTTTTTTAGATAATATTATTTTTAAACTGTTTTCAGGCCGTTGTTGCCCTGGGTTGGTTCCTGTCTGTAAGTCTAGTCACCGTAATAGTGTATGTGAAATATGATGAAGTGAAGAACGGTTACTGGGAGCTGGAACCCAATATTGCTTACACCGTGGTCACCAAGCCCTTGTGGGCAGCGGCCCTGGGGTGGATCATAGTGGCCTGTGCCACGGGATACGGAGGTAGGGTACTAGTACATGTACTTGTCTGCCTCGCTGTCTGGCAGTCGGTTGACCAGTCATCTTTCTCTATCTGTCTGTTTTACATGCCCCTGTCTGTGTCCCTGTCTTATTGGCTATCTGGCCCTATGTCTATCTATCTTTGTGTGTGTGTGCGTGCGCGTGCGTGCGCGCGTGCACGTGCGTGATATCATGTCGATTTAAACATTTAGACAATTTTAGAAGTAAAACTACCGCTTGAATTTTCAAGGTTTCATCAACACCATCTTGTCCTGGTCACCATGGGTACCACTGGGTCGTCTGACGTATGCAGTCTACCTCGTCCATAGTTACATCCAGGTCGTCTACGTGTGGGGCGGCCGGACCACCAACATCACTGTGTCCGACTTCAGTCAGGTGAGTCCGAAGATTGACGGAAATAACCGAAGATGTAAGCAGTGAAGCGAACATTGGAAAGGAGACAAAAAAGGCTCATGGTGCAGGCGTTGTACGGAATTTGGTGTTAAATCCTCCTGCATCTGGGTATAGCTTCACATTAATTCATTTTCTATAGATATTCTATACAGTGTAAAATGTGACATACATGTACCTGTAACTATAATGCAGTACTTGTTTATAAAACGGAACAAAAGTCTAGTTAATTTCATCATGATGGCAAACCTTGAAAGTATCTATTTTTACCATTTCAGACGATCTTTTTTACTGCCTTCCTGGTCCTATCCTATGTGGCCGGTCTGGTCGCCTCTCTCCTTTTCGAGGTTCCCATGCTCGGTGTGGAGAAGATATTGTTAAAGAAATAACCACGATGGCTCGAGAACAATTCAACAATCTGAACAGAATATGCGTTACTTAATTCTTGAAATTGTCTATAACATATCGCCTATACCTGGTCTGTAAAGTACCCTTAACACACAATTCTAGAAAATTACCACCAGACGGCTCTGCATGGCAACTGCCTGAGTTCTAAATGTCATGATAAGCTGGGCCTAAACTGTTTTAATTATTAATAAGTAATGATTTGTATAGCATATACCTATCAAGACAGATTTATTTATACACTCCAAGGTGCAAAATCATATTAATATACAATATACATTGGCTTACTGTTATAAAACAAAGGTATATATTACATAAAAGGAATATTTGAATATTTGAAGGGTGGAAGAGAGGTGATGGCAGTAATATTGAGATTCGATTGCTTATACACTTATGTACTAATTACTGTTGAGGGGAACATATAATTTGGAAGAAACTTTCTTATACTTGGGACCTTGTGTTTTCCAAGTGCCGTAGATGGTATTAAAATTCAGTTCATGTGTTCGATTTTATATATCGAAAGCCAGAAACCGCTTAAGCATACCCAATATTTTTAAATATAAATATATATAAACAAGACATGTATTTAGCAAAAGGACCGGTAATATGGATGTGTTTTGTTAAACCTGGGAACAAAGAAAACAGTAGCAAATTCCACAGTTTGCAAAATCATACATCTACTGTTACTTAGTAAAAATTAGACATTGTACATTTGCAATTAAGGATAGTCTTCAATAGCGATTTTAATAGAAAATATTATAGGGAAATTGAATTCCAATAAATGAAATGCACTTCTATATAAATTAATATTCAGTGTACAGCGTACTAGTACATCTGCATTTTTAGTTGTGTTTAAATTTTTTAAGTTTTCAAGATTTGGGGCCAGTACAGAGCCAGCCCAGAAAACTGTTTGGGATTTGGAATTGTGTATGCTATACTATAGTGTATACTCCAAAAAATGTAGATATCTTTGGAATACATGTGCAGTACTAGAGGCCCTTGTGATATCAAATGGGTGAACGACAGCGCCTGTAGGCGCCAGATTAGGCCTACATGTAGAGCTCGGGGACCGAATTTCATCAGAGGACCAGACCCGTAATAGCCGTCAGCTATTCAAATGAAAATTCAAATGTAGAATCAATCAGATAATTACAGACTAAATACTTATATGGTTGCCCGCAGGAATTCTTTGAGACTCATCGATGCTATTTGCGAGAACGAGGCTCTGTGGTGAGCTGACGTCACTCATGCAAAAGAGATCATTTTTAATGCCAAGGCAATGAGTCAAATCAGAGTAAATCACCGTGCACGACAGGAAGACGACACAAATCATGCCTGTTCTGAGAACAGTGACTGCAATTCTATTAATTTATTTGGCACTAGTGGGAGTGAATTTCTCAGAAACTAAAACCGTTTCTGGTCACGTATACGTCGACAACTATTTTAAACTGTACGTAAACGGGGGATTCATAGCAGACGACACTCTGTTTATTCCCCATACCGCCACCGCCGTCAGCTTCGAGGTGGAGGATGGCGGAGAGAACGTGTTCGCCATTTGGGCAGCGGACAACGCGGATAACCTGACAACTCTGGAGTACAATGACACCCAAGTGGGAGACGGCGGGCTAAGAATGATCCTTGATGACGGTGAGCGTGGTCCCGAGTTTTGGAACAGAGGGGGAAGGGCGGCTTAGGTCACAACGACAGTTATTCTTATTTATTTATTTATTTATTTATTTATTTATTTATTTATTTATTTATTTATTTATTCGATGGGCTCTAGACTTTTAAAAATTGAACTTTATATCGAAGCATTCTCCGTTGTTACCTATTTGACATGTGTCAGCCGTAGATAGGTCTACTTCATGCCCCTACCTAACGCGAGGAATGTGATAATGTTTTTTACATATACATATATCAACTCCAGCTTCGTTGAATGCAAGAGTTCAATGTACTGTACAACTGTATATACTGAATCTCGTTACGCTAGAGAGAAATTGGCATCATCGCCTGACCTAAGATATAGTATGCAGAGGTGAACTAAATGTAGTCCCGTAAAGAGTGAGATTACTGTAAATATGAAATGTGTAAACAGGAGTAAAGAAATCGATGCAAATATTTACTATTGTATTGTGTACCCTCTTCTGTGGTACCTGTATACGCTCTCTTTAATTCAAACATACACCCACAGTTAAAATGTTAGTACTAGATTGACATAGGGGAGACCAGGGCTAGTTGGACCCCGGGGTAAGTTGCCCCCCCCCCCCATCAATTTATGAACAAGTAACTATGGGGTAAAAGAATTGATCACATCATTTTGTAAAGTGACCGTATCCAATAGTGCTAAGAAAGCGTCGGCAGTGAGTCCAAATGAAATAATTTAGCATCTTAAAGTAACTTTATTAAAGAGACTTGACGGGGGGCCAACTTACCCCGGGGTCCAACTAGCCCCGGTCTCCCCTACAGTAATCGTAATAATTTGTACTCGTATAAACTTAATCCAAGAGTTTTCAACAATATATTTTATGTTAAGGCACGGTTACCAGCTCAGCGTGGAAATGTAAGACGTTCTTCAGGGGTCCAATAGACCTGAACTGTGCCTCGGGCCCGAAACCTTGGACCACTTGCCGTGGCGAGCACTTCACCATGCCAGAAAACTGGTACGATACTCCTATCCTCCTCTCACTTATTACACAAGGTATCGGTATACTGCCTCGGTGAACGTTAAGCTGGACTATAGGGACATTTTAGGGGTATTTGGAAAGTATCCGAATGGTGTTACATATCTTTAAAATATTTACTAGCTGACAATTTGATTAACAGGATAACTGAAAAACAACTCTGTCGATGCTTTTCTGAGTCCAAATGTTTTTCATATGCTTAATGTTAGAAGCAATATATATGAAACTGTCTTATGCCCAGGTATATTCACTATGGATACGATTACTTGAAAACTGAAAAATCCTTCTTCCTAGTTACCCTTTTTCTTTCTTCCTTATTCTGTTTTTCTCGTTCATCTTGTTTCTTTTTTCTACAACCCTTCTTTATTTTATACTATTTTGTAGTTCCTCTGTGTTATAAATTAATCTTTATTTGTTGATGTACATGTAATTTTTAATTGTGCAATTCAGTGTATTGATTTCTAGCAGAGTTGATGTGAAGTATAATTCTCCCCTTCACTCCGCAGGTGGACCAAAAATTTCACTGCGGACGATACCTGGGTCTCCGCCACCGAGTTCACGGACCAAGAGGTAGGGTGGGGGCGAGCGCCACAGGAAGGGGAGGGCATCAACCCTCGGACTATATCTTGGGGTCAGTCCAAGTTCATCTGGACAAGCTCCCTGCTGTATGACAACACTGTCATTTGTCGATACACGACACCTGCGACAACTGGGGACGGGACGTCACAAAGGACACGACTTTCAGGGTTGACCTACGCTGTGATGTTTTTGTCATTGTTGAGCAAATTATTTTAAATTTCGACTTCTAGTACAGATTTCATCTACTGTGCACAGACCCTATACCAAGACGACTGAGGGATTCATTTCACAGCTGTTGTGTGTCCGTTTTCACTTGCGCACGTTTTTGAGATGGCTCATTTGCGTGTGTCCCTATGTGCATGTGCGCATACTTTATGGGAGCTAGTATACCTGTACTCCATTGTGTATTGGTTTGCGCTTGTGTAACAGACTGGACAGCAGGCAGTGGACCAAACATGAGTCGGTGGCGTGAACGGCTGCAGTTACTTTCTACTCATAATATTTGTTTATTGTTGTCACGAATAAGCATCTTTATAAAAATGTGGTTCGGACCAACGACAAAAACCAAGTAAATAAGTCTAGCACAATGTCAGCCTCACATATACATGTACATGTACTTGTCTAACCAGAAAATAAAAGGCAGGAATAAAGAAATTACGCAGAATTGTCTTGTATATCAAAACGATTACCTACGTCATTAAGGGAGAAAATCTACGAAAACCTAGAAAAAACTTAGCCTTCACTTAGTTTGGTAAATAAATGTGGAGCTCACATATACCGGTACGTCTTATTTTAAGAAAACTGAATAATACATGTGCTTTAAGTTGATAACTTCAAATATATTATAATTTTCATATAAGAGAAAAAAACTGGAGTAAATGCCTTAGATTTTCAAAATCCATTTGTTAAAACGCTGTCATAAACGCGGAGAGCATACAAAGGACACTATTGTGTCAACTGTATGTTCCCCTTTTGTCTGATATATATATCTATATATATACGCATGCAGTGTGGAATCAAGTGGTCAGTGTCATCTATCATTTACATCAAAATTGCAGCTACCACGCATTAAATGGGGCGGAACAACACCTAAATTATAGTTATTTTGAAATGGATATTCCAATACAAGATGCAGGCCCGTAGCCAGCAATTGAAAAAGGGGATTCTTTTTCGGAAAATGTAGGCCTTTATTTCGTGAAACCCACGTTTACCTGGATAAAATTTACCTAGAGTGGACCTTTCTCCAACAAAAAGGGGGTTTCTTTCGAACCCTCGAACCCCCCTCTTGCCAGGTGCCTGAAATGTATTAAATATTTACATTGTTATATTTTATTCAAAATATGGTTGGCTGTGACGAGATTACGTCTCTCATGCAAATGAGCATCCAAGTGGGCTTTTCTTGTGCCTAGACTTTGACTTGACATATAGTGAAATAAACGAGCGTGTGGAGACGGGAAGAATGCGCCTATTTACGAAAGTGGTTCTATTTAGTATTATCCTAATACATGTGGGGCTGTCTACCTCAGAGGCTAAAACCGTCTCTGGACACGTATACGTCGACAACTATTTTCGCTTTTACGTGAATGGAGAATTCATCGCAGAAGACACGCTTATGAAGCCGCACGTCGCCATTGCAGTAAGCTTCGACGTGGATGATGGCGGGGGGAACGTGTTCGCCATCTGGGCGGCGGATTACGCTGACAACCTAACTGCTCTGGAGCACAATAATACTCAAGTCGGGGACGGCGGGATACGGGTCGTCCTTGATGACGGTGAGTGCGTGCCGGAGGCCAGTTAATGTGGTACAGAGTCGAGGTTTGAAGCGCGACTGAACGGGAGGGTCGCGCAACTTTGTACTTACTGTATATTAATTTATTTGTTTGTTTTTTGTTTGGTTTGCGAAAGGGTACAGCTGTGCAAAGGGTAGGGGTTAGCTTGGCCTTAATTACCATACCTCCATGTCATAGCATTTTTTCTTATTTTACGTACAAAATGCTAGGTCAGTCCACGCTCGGCTGTCACTTTGATTGGATAGTAAACGATTGTCGTAAAATCGCTAAATGATATTAAAACCGGGTGCATAAACTTGAAAACCACCTAGGACAACCTTGGACTGCCACATTAATCCAATACAATGCAAAAATAAACTATAACAAGTGGTTAAAGCCTTCAAGCCGAATGTCGTAAAGTCCNACTTGACACTAACCTTTTCACTGTAGCCTATCTCCATCGTGTCAAGTAACCTCTGACGAAAATAGTTTGACCTATTTTATATAAGCCAATCGAATCCATGTTTCAAAATTTTTCACCAAAGTTTGGTGAAAACGCTGATTGGTTGATCGTCAATCGGCAATCCTCGGCTGATTCCGCAAGCTCCATACTAACAACATAGTTATTGTCGAGTGCGGAGACATCCGAGTAGTTCCGAGTGCATAACCGTACACAAAGAAAGCATGGAGTATATCGGAATTGAAACCAGAGGAGTATGATGCCCTGCATCATTATCTACTGAGGGATGATTTATTTTGCGTGCTGCCCACAGGTTACGGCAAGTCCCTGATATTCAGCCTTATCTTTGATTGGTCCGGATTTGAACAAAGCGCGCTTTGACTCGTTCGCGTTCATTGGCTAGATCGTTCAATGAGTCATTGAGTGCGGGCTTTAAATTTGATTGGCGGGCGGCGGGGGCACTCGAATCTGGTCAGAGGTTACTTGACACGATGGAGATAGGCTACAGTGAAAAGGTTAGTGTCAAGTTAGCTCTGAAGCTCAGGGTGGGTGACAGCCGAGCGTGGGTCAGTCGTACCCTCTACCAGGGCGACTGAAAGATTTTTACGGATATTCACAGATATGTCATCTAGCTAGAGACATATCTGTGAATATCCGTAAAAATCTATCAGTCGCCCTGGTAGAGGGTAGGTCAGTCGTATTGTCTGGCGTCAGCTGTAGTCCAGTCTAATTCCCCTGATGCACCACCTTGAAATTTGTTCGTATTAAATGGACATTCTTCTTCTTCTTCTTCTTATTATTATTATTATTATTATTATTATTATTATTATTATTATTATTACTCGTATAAACTTAATCCGAGAGTTTTAAACAATATATTTTATGTTAAGGCACGGTTACCAGCTCAGCGTGGAAATGCAAGACGTTCTTCAGGGGTCCAATAGACCTGAACTGTACCTCGGGGCCGAAACCTTGGACCACTTGCCGTGGCGAGCACTTCACCATGCCAGATAATTGGTACAATATTTAATCTCCTCCTCATATTTGGTACACTGCCTTGGTGAACGTTAATAAAACTGACCTATGGGGAATTTTCTTGGGGTTATTTGAACAGTATCAGAGTACTTCACCCAGCCAGATAACTGGCAATGGACTCGTTACTTCTTCCCTACCCTTTCAGTTGAACATTTAACTGTATTTAGCCAATCTTCCTGATGATTTCTTAAATGATAGGCAATAAATCTTCGGAGTATGAAAAACTGTCAGTCAGATTGTTTTGATATCTGAAGTTTTTTCGTTCCCATCATTCAGTTCACCCATTCAGTCACTGTTCTTTTTCCACGTCCTTTTTTTTTCCTTATTCAACAATTTTTAGTTTAGAGACTGTGTTCCATATTACCACGTTATCCATGTGTAACTTCAGGTGCTTTAGGTAATAATTTATTCGAATTTATTCTACTGAACCGTACATATTTCCGTTTCACTCCGCAGGTGGACCAAAAATTTCATCACCGACGATACCTGGGTCTCCGCCACTGAGTTCACGGACGACGTGGTGGGTTGGGGGGTTCCGCCCCAGGAAGGGGAAGGGAGAAACCCTCAGACCATCTCTTGGGGTCAGTCCAAGTTCATCTGGACAAGCTCCCTGCTGTATGACAACACTGTCGTCTGCCGATACACGACACCTGCGACACCTGGTGGCGGGACGTCACTTGGGACACGACTTTCAGGGTTGACCTACGCTGTGATGTTTTTCTCATTGTTGAGCAATTATTTTAACTCCGAGTTTTAGGACAGCGTTTGAGGTGGCAATGACCTGAACAATTAGGTACTACGCTCTTTGTGACGGTTGAACCATTTAATCACCATTGTATGTTTTCAAAGGCGCAAAGTGAGAGGGTGTAATTTTTTTTTTTTTTTTTTTTTTTTTATACTTCAACCTGACCGGAATTCTCTTACTGCATTAAATCAACTTTGATAGAATGCTTATCCAGGTCGAAATATTGCTGAGTTATTCATTCCGTGTGATACACATGTAACACACACATGGTCGTCATCTATAGGACATTATATGAAAATGCATTAAAGTGAATATGTGACATTTATGATTCCCTTTTTGCCATTATCTACAGTAAAAAAGATGCACCTACAAGTGTTTTTGTCTTTTCAGATATAAGGTTTTATTGAAATTCTTTTTGACATTTAAATATTCTGTAGTAGCCTTAGCACTTGGATATTTGATATTGTTACTGAATTTTAAGCCATTGTACATGTGAGTTTTATTAATGATATATAATAATAAAAATCGGTTCTTTACATCTACATGAAGAAGTCCATATATGGTTGGCAAAGCATGCTGAATACCTAAGTAAAATACTTTAAATGCATGTTTTAGTGCGGGGTAAGAACCTTCTGGTATTAGGTGTGATAGGGGGGACTACGAAGATAAACCCTCTAACACAAAGCTCAGTTATTTGAATGTTTATGATTCAGTTCGATAAAAAAGCAAAACTGGGCATCAGGGATACCTTCAACCCAGTGGCGAATTAAGAGCGAGTCAGGGGGGTCCTGACCCCCCACCCCCACCCCCACCCTTCGTTTTCTCGTCTCCTCTTGAAATTATAATTTTGACAAGCCGAATCATAGTTCTAAACCGTACCAAATGGCACCGTTCGCCCTCTAAAATACCAAAATGGGGGTGGGGGAGGTCGGCTTAGCATCTGCAGACCCCTCCTTCCAAGAAAAGAATTCAAAGACAAAAACAATACAATACAAAACAAAACGCAGGCAAATCTAGGGCATATTATTATTATTATTATTATTATTATTATTATTATTATTAGGGTTGTCGGAAAACCTTCAAAGTACTTAGGAAAAGAAACATTGCCACCGCCGTGATGTCAAATACCAAACTCAGATTTCTCGTTGTACACACAAAATATCAGTCAAACTAGAACCATAAGGTACGTACCATCAAACACACGAGTTGGGAACACACTAACGGGGGCGGTGTGACAGCGGCGCTAGTAGGGGGCAGCACCAACAGCAGTTCTCGATTACTGGCGACACGGACACCTAGCGCCGCCAGTGCACACTACATCTTTCAAAAAAACATTTTAATGAGTAAAATTAAAAAGTGAAACAATAATATAATTCCTGTGTTTATGAATCTAGATTAGTTTTACTATCCGCCACCAGGCTGTCCTGTGAGCTGACGTCACTCATGCAAATTAGATAATTTTTAATGCCTAGCCAGTGAATCAAATCAGAGTAAAACACCGTGCATGACAGGAAGACGACAGAAATCATGCCTGTTCTGAGAACAGAGGCCCAAATTCTATTTATTTATTTGGCAATAGTGGGAGTGAATTTCTCAGAAACTAAAACCGTTTCTGGTCACGTATATGTCGACAACTATTTTAAACTGTACGTAAACGGGGGATTCATAGCAGACGACACACTGTTTAAACCCCAGACCGCCACCGCCGTCAGCTTCGACGTGGGGGATGGCGGAGAGAACGTGTTCGCCATTTGGGCAGCGGACAACGCGGACAACCTGACAACTCTGGAGTACAATGACACCCAAGTTGGAGACGGCGGGCTAAGGATGGTCCTTGATGACGGTGAGCGTGGTTTCGAGTTTTGGAATCTGGAACAGAGGGTGTTAGGGCGGCTTAGGCCACAAAGACAATTATTCCTGTGGATTTACTTATTTATTTATTTATTTGTTTATCTATTTGTTTATTTATTTATTTATCTGTTTGTTGGGGTCTACACTAATATTAAACCTTATATAATATCGAAGCATTCTCCGTTGTTACTTCATGTTACCGCGTGTATCAGCCGTAAATAGGTCTACTCAATGCCCCTCCCTACCGCGGCGAGAATGATATTGTTTTTTACATATACATATATCAACTCCAGCTTTGTTGAATACAAGAGTATAATGTACAACTGTGTGTACGGAATCTCGTCACACTGGAGAGAAACTGCTATCTTCGCCTGACCCGAGATGTAGTATGCAGAAGTGAACTAGGCCAGTAAAGAGTGAGATAAGTTTAGATATGAAATGTGGGATCTCTTGTATAAACAGGAGTAAATAGATATTAACTGTTGCATTGTGTACCCTCCGCTGTGGTACCTGTATATGCTGTCTATAATTCTAGCAGACACCCACAGTTAAAATGCTACATGTCGTACTAGATTGACATACATGTACAGTTATCGCAGTAATTTGTACTCGTATAAACTTAATCCAAGAGTTTTAAACAATATATATTATCTTAAGGCACGGTGACCAGCTCAGCGTGGAAATGTAAGACGTTCTTCAGGGGTCCAATAGACCTGAACTGTACCTCGGGGCCGAAACCTTGGACCACTTGCCGTGGCGAGCACTTCACCATGCCAGAGAACTGGTACGATACTCCTATCCTCCTCTCACTTATTACACAATGTATCGGTATACTGCCTCGGTGAACGTTAAGCTGGACTAAAGGAACTTTTCTTTGGGTTATTTGATGCTGTTGATATCTTCAAAATATTTACTATCTGATAATGTGATTAATAGGATATCTGAAAAACAATTCTGTCGGTGCTTTTCTGAATTCAAATCTTGTTTATATACTTAATGTTAGAATACATATATACATGTAGATATATTCACTATGGATGCGATTACTTGAAAACTGAAAAGTCGTTCTTTCGTCCCTTCTTCCTAGTAACCCTTTTTCTTACTTCTTTATTTTATTTTTTCTCATTCATCTCGTTTCCTTTCTACAACCCTTCTCTATTTATACTATTTCGTAGTTCCGTGATATAAATTAATATTTCTTTATTGATATACATGTAATTTGTAATTGTGCAATTCAGTGTATTGATTTCTAGTAGAATTGATATGAAGAACATGTATAATTGTCCCGTTCACTCTGCAGGTGGACCAAAAATTTCACTACGGACGATACCTGGGTCTCCGCCACCGAGTTCACGGACGAAGAGGTAGGGTGGGGGCGAGCGCCACGGGAAGGGGAGGGCATCAACCCTCGGACCATTTCTTGGGGTCAGTCCAGGTTCATCTGGACAAGCTCCCTGCTGTATGACAACACTGTCGTCTGCCGCTACACGACACCCGCGACACCTGGTGGCGGGACGTCACTGGGGACACGGCTTTCAGGGTTGACCTACGCTATGGTGTTTTTGTCATTGTTGAGAAAATTATTTTAACTTTCGAACTTTTGAGACATCTATCGAAGTTGCAGCGACCTGGACTGTTAGGAACTACGCTCTTTGTGACGGTTTAACCACCATCGTATGTATTCAAGGCCGCAAAGTGTGAGGGTGTTATGTGTATTTTTCAACCTGATCGTCATTCTCTGGCTGCATTAAATCAACTTTGATAGAATGCTTTTCCAGGTCGATATATTGCTGAGTTATTCATTCCGCGTGATACACATGTAACACACACATGGTCGTCATCTATAGGACATTATATGAAAATGCATGAATATTAGTGTGACATTTATGATTACATTTTTGCCATTATCTACAGTAAAAAAAGATGCACCTACAAGTGTTTTTGTCTTTTCAGATATAAGGTTTTATTGAAATTCTTTTTGACATTTAAATATTCTGTAGTAGCCTTAGCACTTGGATATTTGATATTGTTACTGAATTTTAAGCCATTGTACATGTGAGTTTTATTAATGATATATAATAATACAAATTGGTTCTTTACATCTAGAAGTCCATATATGCTTGGCAAAGCATGCTGAATACCTAAGTAAAAATACTTTAAATGCATGTTTTAGTGGGGGGTAAGAACCTTCTGGTATTAGGTGTGATAGGGGGGACTACGGAGATAAACCCTCTAACACAAAGCTCAGTTATTTGAATGTTCATGATTCAGTTCGATAAGAAAAGCAAAGACACTATATACAGGGGTAGTGTGACAGCTGCGCCAGTAGGGGGCAGCACCAACAGCGGTTCTCGTTTTCTGGCCACACGGACACCTATAGCGACTCCAGTGCACATTACATCTTTCAAAGAACCCTTTAAATGAGTAAAATTAAAGAGTGAAACAAAAATACCCGCTCAATGTAATTCTGGTGTTTATGAATCTACGTGTGTGTGTGTGTGTGTGTGTGTGTGTGTGTGTGTATTAGTTTTACTATCCGCCACCAGGTGCGCCACTGCAGTGTAGCATCAGCTGATGGCTGCTCGGAGTTACGTGTACCTCAGCCGCGGCATCCGCAAACTAGTCTCTACATAGATAACAAATAATGCCTTGGCACTGAATCAGCATTTAAACCATCTGTCAGACCACAGGAGGCAATAGCACACTAAGAAGGGGGATCCGAGTTTTTCAACAAGTGATTATTTGAAAATCATTTTTCACATTAAAAAATGAAGACGAAACATTTCGTCTTCTGCCTGAGCTTAGTCGTGGTATTTTCATCGCTCCCCAACAGCGTTTCAGCACAAGGGCGGGGACTAGGAGATCTTCTGAAAGGATATCTCGATTCAGATGTCGTGAAGAATCTTCTCTCGCCGGAGTACCTGGGAAAAGTCTTGACCGATCTGACTTCTCAGCTTCCTCAGCCATTGCCGGCTTTCGCCCAAAACTACAAGGACGCCATCATCAAGGCTGTGGTTTCCCAGCTGAACAACACGGACCAAATCACCACAGCTCTTAACAACGCCGTCCCCGATGTCTCCAAAGTTGGAGAACAAATCATCCCGTTACTAGCCTCCCAGGGGACAGCGGTTGCGGATTTAGTTCAGTCGTTGACCTCGGGCGCTGGTACCGGCGGAGGCAACCCGTTGGCGGTACTGCAGAACGTGGACTGGGACTCGCTGGTACAAGTGGCCCTGCCTAGCGCCCTGAACGCCGTCCTGCAGCCTATATCGGGGTACTGCGCCATAGATATTAGCTACATGTTGCAAGGACTGGTAAAGACAGAAGGTTGGGCACTGCAGAGTAAGTAACTTCTCGAAGAAAATATGAAAAATAACTAGTTATATTCTATGTGTCAGGAAAGCTGTATGGTCATTTTAGATGGCTGTATTTGGTGTAAAATATGCCAAAACACTTCAAAGCACCATAGCAGCACCATGTCCACATGCGGTTTTTTTCTCCAAATAAAACCATTCTGAAAACCCCATTATACCTGGCCCAGCAACCGACTCATGGTGACTTAATAATAACTGACATTACGAACGTGACAAATTATCAGTTACTTGTTTGTTTTGGGCAAATATTTCGATAACTTCCCCGATAACTCACTTACCTAAATGTTTAATTGAATGGACTTCGAACCCTTGAAGATTGTAGCGTCGCAACTGCGACCACACCCTTAGGTTCAAATGGTTTGCGGGCGGCGACTCCCGGCGTATGTTGTGCGAAGGGAGAGTCACCGCCAGTGCTGGGAGGTTCAGGGTGCCAAGCGCTTAACCTGTTAACATACCGGGTATGCGCGGCGCGATGATAATCATGGCAATAAGTTAATCGTAGAGGATAATACTTAAGATGTATTTAATGGTGATAAGTTTTATTTGCGTTTAATATTAGTAACAAACCTGTCGAATTACAGCTTGTCTGATGAACATGTATAATCGTAGAGGAAAAAACAAATATTCCATAGGGTACAGCTGATTCTGTGAGATCTTCGTAGACGCCGAATGGCGAAGCCATTTTTATGCCAATATTTAAATACGTTTTGCACGTTTTGGAATGTAGGTTTACTTATACTGTTGTTAATCAGAGGTTTACGTTATCTTTTGGCACACCTCAAAAATCAACACGACAGGTGTCACTTGCTCGTGTTTCCAACACCTGCAGTGAGAGTTCGCCTGCGTTACACCCCCCCCCCTTCACACGCATTTACCACACACATACATATATACGCGCGCACGCGTAAATACCCGTCAACTGTCACATGCTTATATAAAAATACGACACGTGTATAAGAAACGGACAATGAAACCAACGTCAGTCAATGATATGTTTGATAAATAAACGTTGTACTGCTTTGCACATGTAGTCTCTTTGATAGAGGCTTACTGTTCAGAATTCACCCATATTCCCGTGATATCACTTATCATTTGTGGGTAAATACCACATGATTATCATTATTGACAATTATTTGCTGATGCCACCTCAAGTATGTCAAGAAGATTACATACATATTGTGTATCTTGCCTGGTATGTTGCCAGTACTTGGGAGAGTGGAAGTCGCGCGCGGTTTGTTTATTTATTTATTTACTAGCACACTGAGTTTTTTCCGTCATAGAGCACCCTTTGCCTCATTTTGTGTGTGAGGCTTAAAAAGCATGCTTTAATAAATCACCATCCCTAACAATCATCCCCAAAATGTTAGCCAATTAAAACTATAAATCTGTTCTAATAAGAATATTACATGTAAAATATTTTGCCTTGCAGTGCTGGACGCCTTCGGGAAACCAAACACTGGTTTACTGTTTGGTGACACACAGTGGCTCGGGCAATACGAGCAGTGTCTGAGAGTCGAGGCCAAAATAGCGTACGTATTTGGTAATTGATTTATCTGTTAGGGTGATTCAGTTCATCTTCTCGTTATCAGTAAGACGGAAGAACACGCGAGACGCTCCAAACGGGGATAAAGATAAAGATAGTGGGTAGAGTGTTTGTATCAAAATAAATCGGGTTTTGTAATTGAGGGCCACCTCAAATAAAAGAAAACTATAATCCAGATTGAGAATAACGCTGTTCAAAATTTAAAAATTGATCAAGGATATGCATTAAAATCAATTCTAATGCCCTAGACGTTTGATGTTAAAGACATTCTTAATGTAGATTTCCATCTTACTTCTATTTTTTTCAAAGAAATTCCAAAATCAGCATACCAACTGGAGGTGGAAACCACTCGTTCCATGGTGACTACTGCAAGCTGTCCATGCCGGTACCGCCTGCTCTGTTTGCTGGTGCTATTGATGATGGCCAAGAAAAGGTATGAGTACACATGAATGTTTCTCTTTTTGCTTTTCATTATTATTATTATTGTTTTAATAAATTTAAAAATAAAGCTGTCCTGTCGGTGTTTGGGCTGGTCATACTGGTAGGGACATTACTCGAGGGTCTCGGTATCGATAAAACATTGACCACAGCGTACGCAAAGAAGGCAAATGAAAGCGAGGTAAACAAGCGGCGTGAGCTCGAGGGGACCGACAACACTGAGCGGTAATAGTAATATAAGACGATTGTGGTCCAGTACCCGCTTTTTTTTCTACGAACTTTATCGCGTTGATTCTTCTTATGAAATCATTGCGGTATAGATCCCAGTGTTCATTTATAGGTTGATAAAGCGACCGTTACCTGTTTCAGGTTGGTGACGTGGCGGACACAGTTAAGTTAGCTCTGGGGATGTGTCTTCCCGCCTCGTGCTCGTCTCAGGATGTCAACCAAATTGTGAAAGGTACATTTACTTATCCACTACTGATATTAGAATAGAATAGAATAGAATGCTGTTTTATTATTGTGACAAGGGTATACCACGACCGCATTATCTGCCAGTCCTCGTATATACAGTATATGACAATTGAATGAATAATAAAAAGGATAAATGGTATTGCTATTATATCCTGACTTCTATACTTTTTTCGTATGGTCGTTGTTTTTTCCTTTCATTTTATAATACTTTATTCTTGTGTGTATCTCTTTTTCAGTACTGATGAACCTGACGAATGCCCAGGATCTAGCGGCTGGGACCACGGTGGTGTGTGACCAGGACAAGAGGCCGGACCTCAGCACGGACACCAGGGCACAAGTCTGCATGTAAGTAATCATAGAATAATGATATTTACTGTAGATGTCGCTACTGTCCCCGCCTTACTCGCCATTATGTACAGTATACTATATACCAGTGTGGGCCATTCCAAAAAAAGCGAGTCACCCAGTCGCGCCAGTGACGAAAATATTTTGTGCAATAATTACATAACTGTTTTAAATCAAGGTTTGCTTACTGGTGATTTCTTTCTATTGTGGATGGTACTGCACTGAAGTACATGTATTAAACAGTAAAAATAATGGGACAAGTTAAAAATATTACAATTTTACAGAATAGGCGAGCGTCGCTGACGTGACTCAAATGTCTTCTTTTTTTTTTTTTTTTTTTTTTGGAATGACACATTATTGAACTTGAAAATATGGAGAAAAAGCAGTGTTAGTGTAAAAGCAATATTATTGTTAAAGTTGTTCTACTTTTTCGGAAAAAGTATGCTAAAACATCCAGTCACATTAGTTATGACATTAGATATTAAGTTATTGCATGCCAATTTATCAGTGTCTTTCCTTGTGATCATTTATCAATTCTTTAATTCAAAAATTGTTCTTTTTTTCGAACCAAGAATGCAGATACACCTGTGGGTACATTCCTTAATACGTTAACTTGTATCTATAGGTATTTTTCTTTTTTCTAATAATTTATCTTTTTATTAATTTTATTCTAAAAGAGCTGTCCTGTCAGTGTTTGGACTGGTCATACTGGTAGGGACATTACTCGAGGGTCTCGGTATCGATAAAACATTGACCACAGCGTACGCAAAGAAGGCAAATGAAAGCGAGGTAAACAAGCGGCGTGAGCTCGGGGGGACCGACAACAAGGCGTTCGTCTCTGAGGAAAATCACATAGAAATGACAGTGGTTGATAACGGTGTACAGAAACACGGGGAAGGTAAAAAAGTAGAAATTCAGTTTATCTCAATTTGTTATAAATTAATGTAGTTCTTTAAATGAACAGGCCTATTTTCAATTTCAATTACAATTGTTGTCAGTGACTTTACATTTACAAGGTAAATTTTTTAAACGTCGCAGTTTTACACTGAAACTTAGGATATTATTAACAAACCATACATGTACTTTTATGCTTAATTCGCGAAACCGTTTAACATACCTTTCTGTCGAAAATAGATCCTTGATTATATGATTATATTTATATTAATTTTTAACTATGTTTAGCTAACGGTGATGTTACCAAGCACAGCATGCAGACCAATGGCACCGCCGGAAAAACCAAAGCTGCGGAGTCTGCCCAGCAAAAGACTTCGAAGGACCCGAAAGGTGAAGCGGATATTTTACATGACCTTAATTATTACAAATTTGTCAATCTATTTAATTCTACAATAACTTCTAAGTACAATCCACACGAAAGACAGTTTCTCCCGTAAAATGATATGTTTAAGCACCGCTTTCTTTTGCTTTACTTTCAGCGCCACTGGCAATCCGCCTCCTCACTTCTTTCTCTCTGTACTCTTCTCTCCCACGTCTCCTGGATACGCACCAGGGGCGCGGTGCAATCACCTGTCTAAACGGGATACGAGTTCTAAGTATAGGCTGGGTGGTACTGGGACACTCGTACTCGTATATGGTGTCCACCATCGGCGTGTTTGCAGGTATTGGTCAGACGATTTTAATTGCATTCAAAGTTACTAGTTTCTTCAAACAACTGTCGAAGTCAGAATGGTATTTATCACCATTCCAATAATTCACTGCTCTTCTTGGGTAGAGGATACAATAAATTCCACATGATGGTGTCTTGTGAGACACTGAAATGTCGGATAAGGAAAACCCTGCATTAGCTGCTGTTAGAAGGAACTGCTACTGTAACTTTTTTTAGTTCTGCAAATGAAAAATCGACTGTAAATTTAAGAATAAAACGACAGGGACATACACTGTCGTCATAGTTTATTGATGAACGTTTAGGTAAACAAGTGTATTCCAAATAACGATCAACCGATCTGCATGTTAATTTATACACACCGTTTCTTGTTTGGGGATATAGAATATGTTCTTTTTTTAACTTTACATCTCAACATAAAGTATGTAATTAAGCGACTGGTTGGAGGAAATCAATGTACGCCCTTGAAATGGCAGCATTTTGACGCTACTGGTCTGTTGTTTTTCTCTTTCAGCAAATCCACTTTTTGCATGGGATGAATCAACGAGGTTCTCCTTCATAGCTGTCACCAACGCCTTTTTCTCTGTGGATTCGTTTTTCTTATTGAGGTGAGCCATAGCATGGTTACTTTATGATATGCAAGCGTATCTGTGTGTTATTTGTCTGCATGTCTGGCACTAATGTAATCTTGTTGTCTCTCCACATACTGTAGATGGATAACTTCTGACCTTATTAACACCGTTCTTCTGCCATTTTTTGTGTGCATTTATCTGCTTTAGATATTATTTTAACCTGCTTTTAAAGCATGCATTGTTCATTGCGTCCAAAAAGGTAATATTGAAATAGAGTTTAAAACTACATAGATATTTTAAGAAACTTTATTACCATTAAACATTACTTATAAAGGCATTAGGATTGCAATCAATAAAACAATAAAATGTTTTGTGTATTTATTTATTTATTTATTTTGCAGTGGTGTTCTTGTGGCTTACCTCTTTCTTAAGCAGTTAACAAAACAGCACGGTGTCCGCTGCAAAACTATGGTACTCTATTACATCCACCGATATTTGAGGTAAGTACATATATAATATAATATAATATAATATAATATAATATAATATAATATAATATAATATAATATAAGTAATGCACATTTTACATATCTTATGACTAAATGAGAAAGTCTACTTTTCCCTTACATGTAAATTTGATAAATATCATTCTCTTTTGCTTTACTTCAACGTTCTTTCTGCAAGATACTGCCTATCTGTAAGCGAATCTCTCTTTGACCAGATTTCCAAAAGTTTGTAACTTACAAGCTAGAAAACCAGCTTTCATAAACAAGTATTTTTACTCGAAAATGTACACTTAAACGCGAGTTACAACCTTTCGAGTATACTACGCTGTACGCCCTCTGGTCTCTAGCACACATGTTCTTTATATTTTCAGACTGTCGCCCATCTACTTCATGTTACTGTTTATATACGTGACCCTGAAGGACTACATGGGGCGTGGCCCTCTGTGGCGGGAAACGGGGTACGATGCCGAACAGTGTCGAAACAATTGGTGGACAAATATACTGTATATTAACAACTTTGTCTTTGCCAAGGAAGCGGTATGTTCACTTATTTCATTTAGGAAGTTAGTTACATGCATCATTATTTAAAAAAATTGGTTTCAATTATATAAGAGGAATTAACACTCTTTTCATTTCTGTCACTCAAACGGGAATTGAAGGTATCCTATATGCGATTTTCGCGCCATATAAAATTTAACTAAAAAAAATCAATTTCACCTATTCAACAGTCATTCGCCGTAGCCGTTTTTGTTCTTAGACTAGATGATTAATACCATTCCTAATTATATATTTCAGTTCAAAATTTGCAATAAGACCAGTAGGGTCTAGTCAGACAAGCATTTAGACCATTGAGGGATTTTAGCAGTTAGAAGAAGTAAAGAAAAAGTACAAGTTAATATTTTACTAGTAAATAAATCCATTCTTTTCAGTGTATGTCTTGGTGCTGGTACATAGACAACGATATCCAGTTTTATATCGTGGCGCCACTTTTCATGTTACCCTTATACTGGTAGGTACAGCTGTATACATACACATGCATGCATGTATAGGCCCCATTTCCACAGATTTGAGATCGATCTATCCCCGGGGGGAGTCTCACTAGATTACTGTCAGCTTAGCTGGCTTAAATGTCTGTCCCGCCTACTAAAAGCTGTAAGGGGGTAATTCACTTCCGTGCACGGTCGGCTGACAGCAATTTAGCGTGAACCCCCAGGGAGTTAGGTCGATCAAGTTGGATCGATCTAAATCTCTGGGAATGCGCTCTATATATGCGATTTGAAAATAACATGACGTGTTTACAAAGATTTCTTTTTTATGTCCCTTAAAAATTCAAAGTAATTCATTTCTATAGCGCTTAAAATTACAATGTGTATCCAATGTAATATGATTTATTAAATCAATGGCTATGAAACACCTGTTTGGGCTAATGATATGTCTTTGATTTGATCACGTAGGAAACCTGTTGTCGGGCTTGTGATACTGCTTTTGGGACTGATTGCCAATATTATAGAGAGTTACTTCACGCTGGCTGGGCTAAAAGCGCATTCATTCTTTCTTGGGTATGTACAGAATGTATGCTTTTCGTATTACACGTTCAATTGTTATGTTTGATACCAAAACACACCTTAAAATAATATCTTTTTTTACTGGATTATTATTTTATTTATTTATTTATTTATTTATTTATTTATTTATTTTGACAGTAGCCCTGCTTCTCGTTGTATCTCCTGAGAATTAGTACATGTACGTGACAAATCTCTTAGTTTAAACACACGGTATTACGCTCCGTTGTAGGACCTACTTCACATTTTTTTCTTCTCTTTTAGAGACGATTTCTACTATCACTACTACATTATTCCCTGGTGTCGTATCGGACCCTACCTGATTGGATTGCTGGTGGGATTCCTGCTTAATAAGACTCAGTGCAAGATAAAGATGAATAAGGTAAGACATTACTGACTCGAATTTCAAGGAAGTAACCCACGAATAAAGGACTTACAGACGGAGATCATATTGAAATAGTACAGATGGTTATGAAATTAACACTGACTGATTCCCCACTTCGGACCTTTCCGGAATCACGCGACGTTGCCCGAACGCAATTAGCAATGAGGAGATTGGAATATATGTGTAGAGTCGTTGTGGTGCCATTGGAGCACCCAGCCTTATCGGGTCCTGTTTCTGTGCATCTCAACAACACGAATCGAGGACGAAAATGTCGCGTTTTCTCGAAGTATGGATGATAGCCATACTGCTTTAGATGTACCAGGGGTGACGGACTCTTTATTTTATTTTTTATTTTTTAGTATGTTAGTGCATTGTGGGGAAATCGTTGCCATGATGAGCCATGCCTTGATTATTAAAAAAATAAATGAATCAAAAGTAACTGATCCATTTTTAATATATTTGCATCATTTCACAGTTTTAGTAAGGGTCTTGAAATGTCAAAAACATTTTGCATAGTTTATAGTTATTAAAACGAAGCAAAAATTATTTGAATCATCCTTTGAGAATCATCTTTTAGGTATATCTTGTCAACGATGTGAAATCATGCTTAATTTCCCTATGAGCACAAAAAAAAACTGTATCAAACTCGTGTTTTTAATATTTCTTTTCAGTATTTCGTTGCTCTGGGTTGGATAGTGTCCATAGCCTGCTGCACGCTGCTGGTCTTCGTGAAATACGACGACGTCAAAAATGGTCCTTGGTCCAAAGAAGGCTCCATCATGTACGAAATAATCAGCAAACCAATGTGGGGGTTCGCTCTCGGGTGGATTATCATTGCCTGTGCCACTGGCCACGGCGGTGAGGCATTTTTTACATTTATTTATGGTCTTAATTCATAAAGCTACAGTAACAGTTGTGTTTAGAAGGATGATGACTGCGCTTTTGGTCTGGATTGTAGGTGTCACAGTATTACTGCCATAATGGTGATATGAATCTCTTTTTTTCCCTTAAATCTGTAATTTTACAACTTATATTTTTAATTTTAAAATATTAAAAATATAAAAATACCCTTTAAAGAGTTAAGAATAACAATGAATGTAAAATCGTAAGCGTAAGTCGATAACTGAGAAAAATAAGAATGTATTTTTGCAGTTGTTTAGTTGGATGAATACTGAAATTTGAGACATCATTTTATTTCCAATATTTCAAACATTTCTTTTTATTATCGCGTATTCTTAATTATTTAAGCATTTACTGTAAATTCATTGCATGTTTATGTACATTTACTTCAGTGATGTGAATTGTCAATTTTGCAAATACGGATACTCATATATTTATTCTATTTTTGTGTATAATTTACAGGTTTTATTAATTCCATATTATCCTGGTCGTTCTGGGTACCCCTTGGGAGACTCGTATACGCGGTCTATCTCATCCACCCGGCACTTATACTAGTCTACCTTCAAAACCGTCCATCTGAAGTAGACATATCCGATTTTAATATGGTGAGTAAACGTGTAACAGAGAGAGAGAGAGAGAGAAAGAGTACAGGGACATGCATTTGCATGTGACTAATTGCTTAAGAATGATTATTTCCATAAATTCATTCACTTTAGTTTTATTTCATATAATTTTGTGTTACTTAATTCTGTTTCAATTTCATTCCAATTTTCGATTTATTTATTCTTCATTCTTCTTTTTTATTTTTCCAGGCCTTCTTGTTCAGTGGATATATGTGTTTATCCTTCTTGGGTGCCTTCGTGTTCAGTTTAGCATTTGAAATCCCCATGATGGGAGTGGAAAAGATCCTGCTTCACTGATGACTGACAGGCAAAATGATGTGTGAAAGTATGCTCACCTGAGCTTCCTGCATATACTGCATGTAGTTGAGCTTGTTGAGTATTTGATTATGTCGAGCATGCACTAGCGTATTGATGCATCTGCAAATGTACTTGCGTGTATATAAATACAGTTGTATAATGCAAATCAGTTAGCCATTGTGACAATATTATTTTCCATATGTGATCGTGGATGTTACGGGCCCATATTTGCCCTCGTTTTTGACAGTAACAATTAAGTGTCAACACCTTGGCCGAAAGAAAAGTACGGCCAGCATATTTAAATTACACCGACATTTATTATAGAGTGATCACTGACTTTGATACGCGTCTCGCTGGATTAATTGCAAAGACGCTTCAAAGCCAAAAACGTATACGACTATCCGACAAAATCCAGTTTTGAGACTAGACGCACTAGTAGCTTCAGGGGATTATCCTCAAGCTTAAAATTACATGTACGTGCGTTTAACATGTATTTACACAGGTATGGTATTGCAAATTTAACACTTAGTAATAGACAGGAAGAACATACACGCTTTTGGTGTGCACTCTTTTTGTGTTACTGTGATGTATATAAGTAGCCGTTTACTACTAGAGCCAACTTGGTGAACGCGCGTCTGTTACCACATTTAATAAAGGGTTATTTTTAGAAAATCTTTTTTTTTCTTTTCTCTCTTTCCACTGAGAACTACATTTCTTCTGCAAAATTTTCGAGACGCAGTCGTTTTGTCAACACCTTTATTATATCTGTATCAATCAGTAAACTGCCCTAGTACGAGCACGAAGAATCTCACAAAGCACTGATCTCTATATTTTTCCCTTCACCGGTTAAAATGTGGAGAAGTATTCTGATATAATATATATATCTTCCAATTGAGCTGTCTAACTCCATCTCAACCTACACATACACTTATATACTTTGACTGCTGTTTTCTAACCCTTGTTTTGTGGGTGAAGCATGCACCATAAATTACAAGTTAATTCCACACTGTCGTGCAGATATAACAGCTTTCCGTGGGATTTCCAGGATGAGCAATTACGTATCCACGGCTGTTGTATTCATATAGAAGTCGTAAATTTCTAACAATATTCATAAGCAAAACGAAAACGCTGTCCTGTATTTTTGATAAAACATTTAACTTTTCGATAAGTAAATTATCTTCGACGGTAATGATAGCCACATGTATTCCTCGTCTGGCAGGCAGTCGACTTGACTCTCAGGGAAGGCGAAGCTTAAACCTCGCTCCCGCCCCATGCTTCGCAGCCGAATCACTTTTGTGACGTCTTTCTGCAATGCTCAACGCGGCCCGAACGCTGACGTTGTAACACTTCGGGTCGGAGACCATCTTCAGCAGAAGGTTGCGCCTCACTTGTGCCGTCAGGTCGCTCTTGTCCGGGTAGACCAGAGGGACAGGGTGCTCGTAAAACACCTCATCATCTTCCGAACTGCTTCCAATCAAATCGCCGTTATCATCGCTTTCATTTTCCTCATTTTCTGTCTCTTCCTGCCCCTTGTTGCCGTCGCAGTTTTCAAGGATGTCGTTGGCGAAATCTGTGATGACGTGCCACGCATGTTCAATGTCGTCATCAATAGCGTGCTGTGCGCAGACTGCAAATCTGATGACGTACTTCTCATGAATCTTAGCGGGAACCATGTGCAGCTTTCCGGAATGGTTGATGTTACGCAACAAATTCTGGGTCATTTTGTTTGGACCCTTCAAATGAAAATTAGAAGAAAGCCAAAATCATTACCTCTGACTACCTTTGCCATATCTCAAACTTTATGTCACAGATAAAGTACATTGATGTTTTTAATTAAACGTTTGCAGCTTCACCAACCTTAAAACCCTAATATGAACCAGTTGAACTTAACAGTGCACTAAATGGTAATTTTTTTCTACACAGAAGTTAACATTTACAAGCACAGGTGCCCTGAGGGTTCACTCACCTTAAGTCGGAAACAGACCAACCCCATGGTCACCTGGCCAAGGATTTCAAATCTGGAGTCGGCGCGCACCAAGCCCTCAAAATGCTTGGCCAGCTGAACATGCTATAGAAAGAGAAAGTCGATTAATTACATTGTAAATAAACTGATCTTCAAAATTATCCTGTAAACAACACCATCAACACCTAGCATTTGTCGCTGTTATTAGCTTTGGATAAAAACCTAAGAAACAACAGATTATTTTTCTTTAAAGAAACTTATGCGTTGCATCATCCTGTGTACTAAGAACGTTATTTTGATAATGGTCACAATAACCAGTACTATACAAAATGATGACATTAATGAGTGAATAACAAATTTTCTCAATTGTTTTTTTATCAAATGGCAACTTTGATATGACGCGCGGGGAGAGGATTTCATGGAGTAGTTAATAATAATTTTCACGTTGATGCGCGAATAACGTATTCATATTTTAACACTTGACCATTTCTCTATTCATAGCAATAGCTACTCGTACATACGCTTTAGTGTATGTACTACCTCTCGTATGTACTTCTGTAGACCATCCACCCCATATGTCCTTATGACAAACCACAGTTTCAGTGCCCGGAAACGACGGCTTAGAGGGATACCCCAGTGCTGAAATGAAATAAAAAGAAAAGAAAAAAATCTACATGCATATGGATCTACATGGAGGATACATGTACAAGACACTTGAGCACATGCTAAAACTTTCCTTCACTGCAGCCGTATCAATGGATTACTGTGATCCAGTGCATTCATTTGCTTATTAAAAGAATTATCTATGTGGTACTTACCCTGAAGTCTATTGCCTGTCCTTTGTATGCGTGAAAAAAATACCAACAAAACTGTCTTGAAAAGCGATTACTGTCGGGAAAATGAAAGCTGATCGATGGATATGAACATTTCATGTGCACAAAACATTAAAGGCCAAATGCGTATAAAATAACTTTCATGTGCCGTGTATTGAGGATATTTGCGTTTACTTGGCGTGCCTTTTAGAGTGGAAGCGGATGGTGAGAGCAAAATAAACGATATTACGACACATGAATAACGTCTATACAAGGAGTAATTTAGAACGAAAATAAGTCTGCCTTGCGCTAATATCGGACAACCAGATGGCAAAGTAATGAGGAAGTCTGGCGGCAAGTTATGCCACACAAATTTAGTTATTTACATCTGAAATTATCTTCCCTACAGATTCATGTAAGAAAGCACACTTCCACGTCCTAGATTAAGTAAAACTTTATCGAAAAAAAAACAAAGAAAGTAGTGGAAATGACCAGCGCCACGACCACGCATTTTGAATCATTTTTAATTAAATCCTAGGCAGAAGTTCTTTTTATCCTTACTGCTTGGTAAATAACAAACTCTCGCTAAAGCCAAGTGCTGTTTGATGTGATAATAAGAACCCCTTTTATCATAATTGAATTCCATGGCAATAGAGATGATGTGTGTTGAATAAACGGGCATGGAATATTGCAGCGAAGAACGTTTGTGCTTTAACGTATAGTAAGGGGAACGGTTATTGAAAATACAAAGGGGAAGCCTGATATTGATATGCTACAAATGAGCATGTTAAATGTAATCTTAAATGAACAAAGAGTGTACTTTTAAAAAACATTAAAGACACATTAAGTTGAAAATTCAATGAAATGATTAGGCAAGGAATATAATGAAAATAACAATATTTCCAAATAATTCATTTTAGCGTTTAACACGTATTCAAACTAAATCATTATTCGGGTGTTTAGATTTTGATAGCATACCTGAGTGATGGTGTCGCAGATAGACTGGGTCCACAGTCAGGGCGTTCGTCAGGGCGTCTCTGTTACGTACCCTATGGTAATGAGATGTCATCGTGTTCAATATACGCTTATGCTAAATTCTACTGGTACGTGCATCTCTGTCAAGGTATATAATGTTCATCAAGTAAAGTAATAATAAGATTCTTTATTATTTTTATAGTAAAGATTGTAGAGATCCTTGAAAAATGACAGGAACAAGGGGAAAAAGTGGCAGAAAAATATTAAACCGATGATTACGGGGATTTGATCGGAAGCAGTTCGGAAGATAGCCCCTAATGGCGCATTCCATAAAAATCTCTATGTCCTTTGTACAATACATGTACCTAAAACAATAGAAAAATGCTGACAATGAACGCGCTATTAAACACAAAAATGAAGAGGGGGGTCGATACATGTACCAGCGGTTTGGAAATTGTGCATAAGATGCAACTTAATACTGTTTAAATTTCTGTACATGTATCTTTACTAAATATGTGAAACAGAGTTTTTTATTCTGTTTTTGACACTACCTCCAAATGAAACGCGATTTAAGAGATCCCATTTATTAAAGCTTAACATTGCTTTCTTATCACAATCAATATAATTACAACATCTGCTCATTTCAATCCACTTTTCACGGGGAAAGATTAGATACGCGCATGCGCACTCACCACATAGTTCGAGCAATCGAAGTTTACCAGAAGCCACTTGTTGGGGTTGAAGTTGAAAGAGTGAGCGTGCTGAAATAAATGTACACAGTTTAGCTTTCGCGATGGATAAGAGCCAAACAAAACAATTTTATATAAGTTTGGAAGCAAAATCGTTTATTGAATAATAATTTTAAAACCTTTTTATGCCATGACATGACCCCACGTACCTCAATTCCTTTGATAAGATGCTGGAATTCGGGACAAATCAAGGCACTTCCAGCGTAAGCGGCATCTATGTGCAGCCACACCCCCTCCCGCTCACACGCTGCCCCGAGCTCCTTAATGTTGTCAAATGAACAAACGGCCGTTGTTCCGAGGGTGGCACAGACCTGTCCATAGAGAAAATAATGACTAGAATTAGCTGTAAAATCAAATTAAAAAATCATCCAGTACAGTACATCGAGGAACAGACTAAACTAATATCACCGAATAACATTTTAAAATCACCGAGAAAAGGCCATAGTGAAATAAACTTTTTTTTTTTTCATTTTAAAATCACATTTAAAAATCGTCGATAAAAGACCATTGATAAAAACCAACTGCTTTTTAAGATTTAAAGTTACATTTAAATATAGATATTGCAGTATGCATGGACGCTTTGAAGCTTTGTTGTACACAAATATATCCCTTTAAACCTCATTGTTGGCAAAGACAACCACCGGAGCAGCGAGTACATCATGTATTAGTTTAAACAAGGAGTTATAACTGTTATAACTCCTTGGTTTAAATAACAATAATCATGATACGCATACAAGTATTTCTCTCTTTTTGTTTCTTTTCTTTCTTTTTACTACCGTTTTTGTACATACCCCGATACATCTTGTACTCTTTTCGCGTATAGTATAATATCCACTTTCAGAGCATTTCTAAACAAGTATATTACAATTGCCTTAGCTTTGGGATGCCATGTATCACTCACGTAAAATGGAATCAGCCCCAGCTTCCGGTCCTCCTCAATGGCCTTGACCAGAGTTTGACCCCGCAGTGAAAAATTCTCGTCAGTTGGTAGGTGGCGCATCTTTACGCAGCCTATCATTCCAGCCTTCTCGACACAAGAATGAGCCTGCAAAAAAGTTTCATTTTTTAACTGACCACTTTCCGAATCAAAATTTGTGAAAAAAAATCATTGTTATGCACATTTATAAAATATCTCTTTTACGCATGGATTAATATAAGAAATGACCACGTTTAAACAGTTTCTCATTATTTCGATCGACAGATGCAAACTTCTAGACAACGCCTTTTAATTACTCACCAGGGTAGAACAATAGGCCACTAACTTAGCTTGCAGCATACCGTCCTCCACAAAGGGATGGACGTCCTGCATCTGTTTGATGGCGTTGTGGCGGGCGGCCAGGAGGGTGACCAAGATGCACTCACTGGCCGAACCCTGGTCATTCAATGTACAGATATGTTATATAATGATGTGTAATATAATATATGCCATTGCATATAATCTATATATAATGTCTATGTCATTTTCAAAAGTAAATTATCATTTCTCGCTAAGAATTTGCCACTGTTTCTGTAAACACTACCCCCAGGCGACTTTATTCTTATCAAAAAAACTTTTTCCAATTCATTTTTTATTATTATTTGGGGCCATATCTGTACCTGTATAACGCCTCCGCCGACTCCGTTTTCGTGAAGAAAAACACTCGGCAATCCAATCATTTTACCTAGAAAATGGAGAGCGAGCAAACATGTTAACTGTGTCGGGAAAAGGGCAATATTTTAAAATTGCTAAATTGTTAAAACAACCATCTCATAAAATAATTCGTACTTGCTGATTATAGAAAAAAGAGTAAACCTACTCTTGCGTATTTTAAAATGCTATGTGCCTGTTTCAAACAAAAAATCATACTAAATAATTACACTGAATTAAGCATTAAACTAGAAAAGACACAACTGTATAAAAAGCATTTTAAATACTGATGTCTATAAGCGTTTGATTTTGACGAGAAACTGATAACATTAATATTTGGGTTCGTCACACCAAACTTCGATGCTGTGCATAAATGCTTAAGACTGTCCGCTTAAAAGATATCAGGTATTACAACCAGCCAGTTGTTCATCTTATAAATATTTCCTTTTGAGGGAAAATAAAATCAAAAGTAAAACTCTGGTCAAGATTAAATGAATGCTTCTTGACTTTGGGTTAAATAATTGCACTGAAATTTAAATCAGCATTTCGAGTTCCCTGTCAGGAATTTACATGGGAATATAGGATTTCTATATACATGTAAATCATATTATTTAATTCATCGTGCTCTTTCACCTACCAAGCCAATCCAGAACTATTGTTTCAAGTTCGGTACAGGCGGGGCTGGCCGCCTGAAACAACATAAAAAAAGCAACTTGTGTCTGAAAAATATTTTCATTGGATCTGAAAACAGTCGAAACAATAAACATTTTAGATTTTTTTACTTTTATTTTGTGGAATCCTCACGTAACTTGCCACCGCGGATTGAATTTGCCGACAGTTTTCAGTTGTCAGCAAGTCTAGATGAGATAAAGACACCTAGAGGATCCCAAAACAATAAGGACATGTTTCAGTCATACAAATGAACACATTCTTCAAAAAATATTATATTTTCCTTCCAAACGGACCGTCCTAGTCTTTTAGCATCATACCAGGCAACGGACAAAGTGACTTAGGCCATGTAGATAGGAGTTTCATGCCCAACCATTCCTAAATATTTCCTTATACTAAGTACATGTATGTCAATAGATGGTTACAATAACTAATGTAAAATGGAAAATATAAATTAATTCTTCGTAATAGCATGCATCTAAAGAAGGCAGTAATGCGAAACATGTTTCCAAATTTAGAAAATCTAAGACCGAAATTTGGTCAAATTACCAAGTGATTGGGTGGTCATTATTGTTATTAATCCGCCTAAGTCGAGACGCTACGAGACGCCCAGTGTTATTGGATTACATGTTTGACAGCACACAAAGCCACGGCCACGCCAAATTACATGTAATCGATGGAAGATTAAAAACACAAAGCTTTTAAGTGTCTCGATAAGCGCCCACTGGGTCGCACATGAGTACAAAGATGGCGGCCTAAGTCAATGCCTTGTCTGATCGATTGAACGCAAGCAAAGAACCCAATGATTTCCCCAATTTCTGATAAAAACCAATTCGATCATTGTTTGTAGAGGAAAGAGCAATAATCACAGTCTGCTATGTTGCTAATCCTTCCTTTGATCCCAAAATAAAGACATCAAAACATCGGGAACAATTTGTCGATCGGAGTTACGCTGAAATCTGATAAATGCCGTGATTCCTAGACTTATTAAGGATCTCGACATCAGATTACCACGGGTAGTATCAATTCCTCACTCGAATGCCGTTAGTAATACGCATTTACTACCCGCCTACACCGGAGGAACAAGTAATTACTTGGCAAAAGGGAAGCAATTAATTATAGCTGACTATTAAAAAGGTACTACACAACCACTCAATGTTCTAGGAAAAGGAGGTCCCTTCTATATCGAGAGAACACTACTGACTTAACTCCAAATAATTGGTGATTAAACCAAAGTATAATTGCAATGGATCTGAGTAATAGTCGGGTCCGTACACTCAAATACGAGCGAACCGTCGAATTCCAAGTGCGGCCTATCTAAGGCTCCATTCAGAATAGGGGACTAACTAGTCCGAGGGTCAAATATGGCGACCCACTACGAAGCTTGCCGTGTAATCCGCTGATAGACACTGAATAGATATCCCGTGGGGAAATATTCAAGTGGGTCGGCCATATTTGACCCTCGGACTAGTTAGTCCCCTATTCTGAAAGGCCCCTTAGTAAGATATTTTTTATGTTCCGGTCAGTGTTGCCAAAATTATAGGTCTTATAAAGGAGAAAATTCGTCCTTTATTAGCAGTTTAATTATAAGTTTAATTCAACTACAATAAATGTTGAAAGTCTTAACTATGTGAAAACTTTCTTACATGGTTAAGACTTACATGTATGTTAAATGTTTGTTTTAACTGCTTGAATAGCTTGACCCGGCAACACGCAAAATTTGATTCATTTAGCTATTTCATTTAGCTATAACCAAGCACAGTTCGTAAATTATCTACTTACTTTTTTCTATTATCTTTTTAAAATCTTCTATTTATTTTATTACCACTTTATTATTATAGTCATTCAATATTATTTTATCTCTTTTCATTTCATTTTTTATTGATTTTTATTACACTGATCTCATTTCGTATCATTCTTATTTACAGTATTGTTCATCTTATCATAATTATTTTTCTGTTGATAATACTGGCCAGTGCATTTGTATATGCTCCCCATGTTAATCAATGTTTAGATTCATTGTACAAAGTGCTGATTGATAATATTCATTTGAATTTGAATTTCAGGCGTTTTTTCCTTTGCGTCCAATATCGGTTGTCCGAATGTCATCCTTTTCAAGCACTGCCTACGTCTGTACTGATAAAATCAATTCTGAGTTTCTGTTTGAGTGAATTTTTTGTACCCTCGCTTTTATAGACCTTGTTCCATGATCTCGTGTTCCCATGCCTTGTTTTGTATAACTTCTCGTATTTAGTTTTATGGGAATCTAGTCACGTCACATCACGTGACAATGCTTAAATGTTCGCGTCACAACTGTCTGCCTCATATTTTTACAAAAAAAAGTGAGAAAATGATGCAAGGGTTGTCAAAAAAATAAATACTTAATTGATCGGATGGTACATTTTTGTGTAAAGGTGTCGTCTGGGGACTGAGACATGCAGACAATTTCTTTACACATTGTAGTGTAAAATACGAAATAGTTGTAGACAACAACGCCCAAACTAAAGCAAATCCTCTATATTCTCCTCACTCTATTATTCTTATATTATTCATGTAAACTAATAGACCTACATGTAAGATCCGACATATTGGATCCTAGAGTAGGCCCTATGTCGTTATAACTATTCCACAGGAGTTCGTAAACATTGTCTTATTAGTTTCTCTTTATAAGGCAGACAAATTAGATATGTGTCGGTTAAGGAGCGCAACCGATCCTAATTTTGAGTAAATCAGATTTTTGCCACCTATTTTCTTACAAACAAATGAAATCGCTGACTATTAAAAGTTTCAACTGATTGCCGAAAATATCTCAGTGATCTTGTTTTTATACTCTGGAATCGTGCTATTATATGTTTGTACAACAACTTACCCAAGAAAACCCAACACAGCCGATAGCGTCAGACAACATATCTGCTAAAATCGATGGAAACGAATTCCCGGCTGGGAAGTAAGCGTGGAAGTTTGGGTGCTGCCAATGAGTAATCTAAAATGAAAAAAAAATAAATGCATTTATGGGGTCTAAAGGTTTATATACGGGCTTTACATTTATGGGAATTGATGCAAACAAACAGCAAAGCCTCGTGAATTTCAGTTGTTTTACCAGTAGCTTCGGAGCGGAGGCCTTAATTCACCGACAGACAATATGGACAATATGAAACACTGAAGTTAAATGGACCCTTTTCGTAATAGAAATGGTAAAGGAAGAAAAAGTGACCCACCCCTGGCATAACGACATTGTCAACATCAGCCATAATGTCGGACCATTCTTCACCCTTTTTAGGTGCCTTAGAAGGTACCAGATCACGCATGTACCCGGGGTGGACTTCCGGTGTGACTCTGCGCATGTGCACTTTCTCTAGGTAGTCTGCAATGTAATCTACCATTTCTTTCCCATGTTTTCTAAACTCATTCGCTTCCATTGTCCTCGTTTCTCTCGTTCGCCTAAATAAGACATGAATTAAGTAAGGTGACTTATTACTGTGACATAAAATAAATGGCGCAAGTGTGACTCTCTACTAGACGTCTTCTAGCCGTTGCAAAATTATACTAGTATACACGCCCCCCCCCAAAAAAAAAAATTTAATTAATAAATTAATAAATAAATAAAATAAAAAAACACCCATTTTTAGTTGAAAAGGAAAGGAAATAGGTCGTTTTTTTTTTGTGGGCCACCCTTTATAAGACCTAGAATCCAACACAACATTGTGTGGAATTCTACATAAGTCTTAATAATTTAGAAACAGCAAAAATGCAAAAGTAGAACGCAACCCCTTGTAATACCCACTGCACGGCGTGATTAAGCCTAGTCACCAGTTGCCTGGTTGATATAAACCTTCGCTTCTCTTGTTAACCCCTGAAGTGATCAAAATACGCTGAAAAGGCTGGCATCGACCAGTAGGATTTTTCACTTTATCCGCCCTCATGGCCCAGAAAGTAGCGCTCATTTTTGTGACGGGCTAGGTTGAAATTTGACGTGTTTGGCAGACTGTTTTTGGCTTACCCGTATTGTCTAATCACCGTTTTCATACATTTACCCTGTAAATTTTATTTTATTTCCATTCGATTTTATTCCAAATGTAATATTTGGTTAAAATTATTGAATTTGTGAGGAAACTTTTTCTAACAGGAGGCACTATTGGACTTCTTGCAAATTATGGTATGTTATGAAAAAAATAAAATTTCTTTGTAATCTACCAAAAAACCCATCCTGCCTGACAAGAATAACACAACATTTAAACTTACCTTTCTTTTTTTAACAGCTATTATCGTAGATTATCTTGGATGAAATTTTCAAGCTATATATTTGAGTAGTCTCATTGGCACCTCGTCTCTAAATACTGGCTTTTCAACCAAGCTCGCTTGCCCACCGTGTTATTTAAACGGAACTCGTGACTTGTAACACTCGCGCGCACACACACACACACTAACGCTGTAATGGCAAACACTCGACTGCAACCTAGCCAGTGCCGCGCCACTTTAAGTACGATAACGTTTAACGAGAACTGTAATAGCGCTGGACTTGACTTTGATTGAAATCGCTCAGACACTCGAGCGTTGTGATCAATCTTTTCTTATGAGAGTGTTGTCAGAGAGACTTTAATTTGTAATTTGTTAAGAAAAACGTCACGGTCCACGCGCCCAGCAGCTGTAAGGTGTGTGTGAACAGAACGCTCACGCACGCCATGGAACTTAAACCCGGCGCATACAGAAAGCTACGAGCTCTGCAACCGGTTTTCAGAAACTGGGGGCCCATGTAACACAGAGTCCGCCCTCCATTAGATTCACACAGGTTTGGGTTAGTGTGACGCAAGAGGGTAAAAATCCTGTACAAACCAATGGGTACGTTAACCGGCCTCTATATCGTGGCGGACTTTCTCGTACAGAACACCGCAGCGCTAGGCTTAAAATTCAATTTATCTCCCTAGGTTTTATTTTAGGGGTTTAGGTGAGCTGACAAGTGCAGTTTCGAAATTTTCCAGAGGATGGGGCGCTAGGATAACAAAATGTGGAGGCAAATGATAAAACCGCAGAGGGTGTTAAATTGCCATAATATTTAGGGCACAGGAATGGATAATTCCATGATACTTTGACTCGTTTTGTTCGTTACAATATCATCTGGGGAGAGGAGGAAAAAAGAGTCCTACTAAAAGCTAGGGGGAGGGACATGCCCCCCCCCTCCACGATCAGCCATCGGCAGGGGATGTAGTCAGGCAAAGCGGTGCAGATGTACCGCTTCTGAAAACGCGCCTACAGACCAAAAAATTGTTGTACTAATATTGTGATAAATTTAGCAGAATGCACACTACATAGAAACTTAGCCCCAAGCGAACTCACCTTGCCTTGTATTCTGGTGGAAAAGCACCTTTAAGTCTAAAAATGTCACGTCGTTTGATACTGTACCTCGGCAAATATGTTGCTTTTTCTACTGTTTATAACTTATGCTACAGGTGATCAACATGTACCCCTATCTACTAAAGTTTATACGGGTATGAATATGAATAAAACCCAGTAAAGCAAATCTTTGTCTCTCTCCTGATATTGGCACGATGGTATTAAATCCAAGGAAAATATCTGAAAGATAGAATGATTGGAACCCTTGATGAAAAAGAGCAAGACATATTGAGAACAGCAGGCCCCAACCGAGTATCATTATAACAGAGCCCGAGCAGAGGATATTGAACTTGCTTATAACAATAATGACATCAGTCTCTTTGACAATCTTTATAACCTACTTGAGGAGATATTTGATTGTTTAAGGAACAAATGGCACGGTGCTTCTGTGTATCCACGCGTCGGGAGGACATGACGCAAATGACGATCGATGAAGAAGGGCTAGATATTTACAGAGGAAGACGGGGTGGGGGGGGGGGGGGTTAGAAGGGATTTCTCAATTTAGGAGAGATATGCTCGATTACTTTTACATGTACTTGGTTGCTTTTGGGTGTGTATGCTATGGATATTTTGATGTGTTTATGTAGAATTGCTAGTGTATGTCGATTAGGTAAGAAATACAGGGGATAAGAATTTCATTATAATGATCTATTTAATTCTTATTTGCAAAATATTAATATTGGAAAATATCAACGTTACATGTCCTTTTTCCTTTTACAAAAGTAAGATATAAAACGTGTTTTGTAAAAGTTCTAGCACTTAATCAAAGAAATGCGTTAAATCCCAAACGGCGTGTGACGGTTGGGCTATACACGATCACTGTAAACCAGGGGCCGTTTGGTTTCTGGCCGATTCCACCGCTGGGCATTGCAAATTATCGAATTCGCCAATAACAGTGCCGGTGGGCGACTAGAGTGATCATGAGGGATTAGAATGGCACTGAGCGGTTAGATCTCGTGACTGCACGGTTTGGTGATCAATACAGACAACTACGTGTATGTGCAGTTGTACGCCTCAATAGCTTTATATATGGTAGAGAGTTATGACAGGTGGAGATATCGAAGTCTGGGAAACAGGCAAGGGATGACGCCATGTTCTATTGCCATCATGTTCTACATATCTCAATCTTTGTTGAGATTGGTGTCAAAATGTTGAAATCGATGGCGACAGAACAAAACATCTCGAACATAATCATAATCAGCTGCTGTCATGTAAGTCCTGATGTCTTTGAACTTTACAAAATGTGACACAATTCGCCGCTTTTCCAATTTATCTCACAACTTCATCTAACAGCAAGGTAAATTCTTTCGCGGTGCATTTTTGCGGATCATTATGAAAAAAGCGTGGTTATATATTATATAACCAGACATACAAATACTGATGGTGGTATGACAAGCCTGCTGGTGAATAGTCTAGTGAATGTAAACAGATACAACTGCAAAAAGCATTACGTTCAATATATCACATTGTGGATTGGTACACGTACATATATACAGTATGTAGGCCTCAGCTGGTAAATGTAATGCCTTATAAGTGTTGATCAAAACACATCTTACTAGTGCTAGATATTTTCGCCATTCAAATTACCCAAGGGTAAATGGTACCAATAAAACGATTGTACGTACGCGACATTGCCTCTGACTAATAAATTTGGTCACAATAAGTTTTGTTGGATCTGTGGCGCATGATACAAAATGCAATAAATAAATAAATCGTAAGGTTTTAAACACACATTTTTATTTAAAACCATTTATTTTTTTAATTCTTAGTACCTACGGACAACCAAGTTTTTATCATTTTAACAGATAAATGCCATGAATTAATGTCACCAAAAATAGTTTAATTAATTGTCAACTGTCTGAAAATTCCATCTTGACACTGTTTTGAATCTCAGGCAACCTGATAGTCAATGCTCATAATTATGGCGGAATGTGACAAACCCTACTTGAAAACCCGCAGTTTACTAAGGTTTAAGAGTTTTTCATTTACTCAGATTGCTGTAGAGGAAAGAGAGGTCAAGGGTTGGTTAGTCGGAGAAATATACCGTTTACCCCAAAGAAACTTAATCAAGTATGAATTCTTTACTGGAAACTCTTTCAGTCGGTTGAGCATTTCCTAATTTAATGAATAATTTCTCTTAACAAATATGTTTTTGTTCGAGTGTTTGTGCGTGTGTATGTTTCGGAAATCCAGCCTGTGCGGATTCTTAACATACTGTTCCTTCAAAAAAAGTCGCCGTTTTCCTAAATGTCGCTGAATCGTCATAAATATAATACGTCAGTGGCGTTGAATGTTTGCACTGTAGATGGCGCAACCGTCATGTTCACTACAGGTCTTTTGCCGACCCAAGACGGGACGTTGTCAAGGTTCAGTTGAACCCATCCCCACGTGTTGATACAGACCATCAATGTGACCAGGCAAACAGTGTTCATAAACAACCCATTCTTCACCTGAAGATGACAAGTACAAATTTATGTGATTGAAACAAGAACCACCTCGTAAAACAAAATCAGATTATTTCTTATTGAATGACAGGTTTACTTCTGTTAATCAAAACATTACTAGACAATTCATGTTTACCACAAAGCGTTTATATATATAGCTTTAAATGTCACTGATTCATAATTTAAACAACAGTATGTGAAGCAAAAATTCTAATATCGTGTGTGACGTATCTTCCCCGCCAAGGGGAACATTAAAACGACTATTTTGTCTGTTACTATCACGTTTTGACTGTACTGGTATTATCATTTGATGTTGTCCGACATTGTCCGACCAATTTTTTCATACCATGTCCCAAATGCGAAGATGGCCATACGAGAATACCAAAGCGTTGGCAGGAGTAGCCACGGGTAACATAAATGCAAACGAGGCTGCTAAAATGGCTGGGAACATGACATACAAGGGATGAGTTCCCATTGTTACCGACTGAAAAAGTATACATTTTTTGCAGTTATGTTATAACAAATGTACATCAGTATGGTGCCCTATGACAATGCGATAAAACGGTTCTTTATATAGTTAACTGCCTTAAAAAAGATGTAATTTGTCGCTGTAAAGAGTAACCATTTTACAAGATTGCCTCAGCATATTGGGTCCATTTAAGAAAGAGAACTTACCAGCTCCGCTAGGATTGGCATGAGCATAGTAACGGTTGCTACGTTACTGGTGACCTCGGTTGCGAAGGACACCAAAAGGCACACCAGTAAGACCACCAGCCAATCAGGCAACGGGTTTAAAAGCTCCAGACTCTGTCCAATTGACGCTGACAGACCAGATTTCTGAAACAACGGAAGATTTTCGTGCACTTTATGATGTACATAATATATCTGTGTATAATATGCTATCTGTGTAAAATGCTCTCACAAATGTGATACTATTCTGTACAGAAGACCACATTTCAATTAAGAAAAAGTAAACTGAGTTAAACAAAATAAAATACTGTACCTTACAAATGTAGTAACTGAAATCATATCTGCTATCATTTTATGTTAAATCATCTAACACATGTGTAGTCTTTTTAAGAAGCATCACAGCGTTAACCATATATTCAGCAAAAACAAGAGTGCAACTTAGACGTCATGACTCAGAGAGACGTCAAATGACGTCATTCTTACCACAGTGCCGTCAGCCAGCGCAAACCCCCCGCCAAGTAGGATCACAATGTTCCACGGCATCTTGGCATTAAAGGTTCCCCAGTCTAACAAAGCCACATATCTTTTAATTCGTTTCTGGTTTGGTAATTCGCCTAGAAGACATAAAAAAGTATGTAAGACCTGACCGATGATTCTCACAATACATTTCCAATAATATTCTAATCAAGAGTTCAAATATTTTCGCCGCTAGGTGATTCATTACGATTATCTTACTTGTATAATTATATATAGCTCCTCTCAATACTGGAAGTAAATCTTGTAATATTACAAAATGCTTATATTCCGACCAGCCTTTTTTAAATTTTGGTTTCAATCTGCCTCTAGATATTGAAGAAGAAGAAGAATGCGTCAGATGAAACCAGCACAACGTTAAACATGTGAAACAGCTTTCTCTACCGCACTGAGGTAATTGTAACCAAGTCACTCCGCCAAACCATTAAAACCTTAAGTATATAACGCCGACGAACATACCACAAGTCTGGTACTGGTTTCAGGATGAGCTCACCTGGTATTTTATGAGGAAGTGATGCAGGCCACACAAACAGCGACAAGGTGACGAGGATGGCCGGGGTGGCGTCTGACACATATCTAAATAAGAATACTTTTGTTAAGCGTGGCTTGGCAAGTGTCTGTATGGTTTGATCTACGGTGAATTTGAGGGATGTTTCACCAGAATGTTAGACATGTTAATTCAATTCATGTTACCGTAATTTTGCGTAATTTCTGCACGAGGCCCTTCAAATAGGTCGCCCTCCCCCCAAAAAATAATAAATAGTAATAACTGACATATAACTCACATAGAGGAGCTTAGCTTTTGAAGTGTCAATTATCTACCCTCTACTAGGGCTCTCTAAGTTATTACAAAATTGGATGGAGTCTTCGATTCAGTCTTGTAACGGTTAGAATAGACCGAGTGGAACTGGTGGATGGCCCCAGTTTTAAAATACAAAACGGAGTTCAGGACAAAAGTAGACAAAACGCAAAAATAGCATTTAAATCCTTGTACCCAACATATAAATATAACATAAAATTGACTTCCTCTTCTATTTATCGAACTAAAACTAAGCAATTTTTATTTTGTGTCCCCACCTCCCCACAGACGCTCCAGCCAATCCTAGATCGGCAAGTGGCGCCATGACCTCCTTACATACCCGTCCAGGAATATGACACCCCAGCCTCCGGCCTGCCCCGGGTCACGTGTCAACCACAAGAGGGCAATAGCAACAAAATGGGCACAAACCGATAACTCTGCAAACCTATGGGGAAATAAGTAAATCATTCCTTTTATATATCGCCTTTCTGGGTAAGAGTATTGTTCTTTTCATGACAACAAAAACATCCTTTTTAAATAATACTTTTTATCATTGTTTTTTAGTGATGAAAGTAACAATTAGCCTCAGTTGTTTCTCTCATTATTCATTTTCCATTTACTTCGTGAATATAGCGCCATTTGTATATAGGCTCACTCACTGTATCTTTCCTAGTTGTCTGTATTCTTCTCTGATAACATTACGAACGGCAGCGGACTGTTCGTCATTCTTGCTACAGCAATCTCTAAAATGTATTTCAACTTCTTCATTCAGGTACAAAAGAACACACACTCAGTACGTTTGTAGTGTGTGTGTATGTGTGTGTGTGTGTGTGTGTGCGCGCGCACTCGCTTGCTTTTTCCGAGAGTCAGAAAGCAATTGAGACGCAACGAAGAAAACAGTCTTTTTAAAAGTTTCTAAATGGTTTAGTAAAATCAACGATTTGTTATTGCTTTCCCAAAAAGGAAATATTTTCTCGAACCTGCTTAGCGGTAAAATTCGGCCCATACCACAAACCATTAATCTTCAAATTAAAATGTTGATAGTTGTACACCTCTCACCTGAATCCAATGTGAAGTAGCTGTAGCCACAGCCACCCAATTGTCATATTTATCAACGCAATCGGCATTGCAAACGCCATCCAGGAGGTGAAAGTGACTCCAGACTGCTCTCCGTGCTCTCCAAACAATCTGTTGGAAACAAAAGAAATGGTATATTATTCTGTAATTACAGACCTTAAGACGCATTTATAGTCCAGTTGTTAAGTTTTAACTCTCTACCATACTCTCTAAGTATTCTCTCTAAATTTTCGGCCATGATACGGCACTGACATGGAAGTACCGGTACCGGCGTCTTAGTAACAGGGTGGGGGTCGATAAAGGGACTAGAATGGTTCCCCTCGGGAAGAAATTGCAATCACAAAGTGCGCTAAGCTACACTATAGCTACAATATGTAAGCCGCAACGACAGAAATGTTTCCTTAAGAAAAAACATTTTGGTGGGACCTGTATTCTTCAGTCAAGTACATAGATTAAAAAAGTTGGCATAAGGTTCGTTCCTTACTTGTCGGCTTCATATTTGAGAACAAAGTTGGCGGCTGTTCCGGTGATTGCTGACGTCCCCCCGAAGTTTGCAGCGTAACAAATGGCCAGCAAGAAAGCTTTGGAAAGGCGAGAATCCGTTTTCCCCGACACAGAAGGCCTCTCCGATATAGCGTCTTCTTCTCTAAAATGTTAAATAGCACAAATATGGTTAAAGAAGTTTTGAAATATTTTTATTGGTCAATCAGCTGCTTGCATTAATTTGGTTGTTTCTTATCTACTCTGTGTCTTGTTTTGGGGGACGTTGTAAATAAGGGGGGTCGGAGAGGGGGGGTCGAAAAAGCCCTTGTGACCGAAAATGTCTGCTCTGAAACAAAATTTGATCTAGGGGTTATGCTACTTTTCAATTGGGTCACTTAAAAAGATTAAACGTCCATTTGTTCAAATAAAGGGCCCCTCATTGTAAATTGACGGCTGAAGGCCTGAGCAGCATTCGTTAGCCTTCGATGTGAATTAGGCGCCCTACTCACGTCAGTGTAAAACTGCTTTCCTCGTCCCCTGCTCTGCACTCTGGGGGTGATACACTGGTATCGTCTTCTACGGCAGACCCTTGAAGATGGAACTAAAGAGTTAAATACCTGCAGAGTGCATTAGGAAAGATAGCCGAGTCAGTGAAACGGAAGAACACTGGCAAATTCAGCTTCGACATTTCGGAAATATAGTTATTTTGTCTTTAGATTATGCTAAGTTGTGTTTTAATTTACATGATGCACGGAATACGACATTGCTGCCGTTAAGCGCATTCTTGACTACCGCTCGCCATTTTTAGACATTCTCCTGTACCCGTTAGAACGGTTAGCAATATGTTTATGAACGAGTGCAAATTGAGTTTGAAATTCCAAATCGTATGACAATTTTCAAAAATGCTAATATTTAGGTTGCTTCTTTGAGGATTTAAATATCAATAATTTGAAAATAATCTAAAGAAAGGAAACCATGTTTAGATATTGCAAACTGACAAAAAACATAAAAAACAGCAAGTTCCAGAAGACGCACCACTTGCCATAGTAATAGATTCCGTCTCAGTATCGGTGAGGGGAGATGCTTCTGTCTTGTGATCCCGCAGTTGGTTTAGAACCGCCTGTACAATTGGCAACATCATGGCGGCCGTGGCTGTATTACTTATCCACATGGAAAGAAACCAGGTTGGTATCATAAAGCCAAGCATCAGCCTAAAACGAAGAAAAAATTGTGCAAAGATACATAAATTTAGAATCGTCTGTAGAATGCCCTCCTCCCCTTTTTAACTTGAAGTTCTTTAAACTGAAAATTGTGTCGTTTATCTACTTATTGACTGATTTATTATTGGTTCGTGGTTAATGAAAATATTTTTGGCAAATGCTTTCGCAGTTGTTCGTCCTCTTTATTTATTTGTGAATACCATTAAGTTGAACTAAGCAGACGGAGACATCTTTCTGCTATGTCTGGTTTCCCCACCAAACTCCCACCAGCACAAAACCCTTGAAAGAAACCCCAGATACTGTACAGTGTACATGTAGCAATAGTTACCATCTTGGCTTTGTTCCTACTAAGAGAAGAATACCAAGAGCAAACCGCTTGTGGAGGTTCCATCTTTCAATAGCTACGGCAACTGCCATACCTCCCATGAATAACATAGAGACATCCTGGAAAAGGGCAGTATAGTCTTTTATTTTATTTTATTTTATTTTTATTTATTTTTTTTTTTGAAAATTTATCACATTAGAAAAGTCATACTGTATAACGACTGCGTGTATATGCCTTTGTCAGTGCAGAAATAGCAGTAATGCAATATCATAAATGTATTTTATCAAAAGGTGCTCTTTTCATAAGAGTTGTTTGGATATAAGAAAAAAAATAGTCATGTGATGCGGTTTTCCTATTTTTTGAATATGCACATGCTTATAAAAACGATTGCAATTCTAGAGGGAATTCGCCTTCCAAACTATTCTAGAAACATGAAAGTCTTCTTTTACTTTTATTTTACATTTAAGTTTTAATACTGCAGGAAAGAATGCAGTCATATAGTCTAACCTTGATATAATTCTGCACAACTTCACTTGACTTCATGACCCCAAGAGCGGGAAAGAGACACATGGGGAATAACGCCGTCACCGCTAGGGGGAGCGCTTCCGTCAACCACAGCACCACCATAATGATCATGACATACCCACAGCGCGACTCCTGAAAGGCAAGGGAATCATCTTTATCATGACGTACCTACTGCACAAGGCGTGTTCGTCACTATCATATAAACATTGACCTTCCCAGATGAGGTCAACTTTTGACGTCGGAATGTTGATTAATTATCTCCCCCAGAGGTTTGAGGTGACCCCAACACAAGGTGACCCCCCTAGAGGTTACCCCAACACAAGGTCTCCAAACTGCTTTGTTACATGATCACAAATGACTAAGATAATTGAAAAAGAGGCTAATACTGCGATTAATAACAATTAGTTAATTCCCCTTCACGTTATTTTTTTCTCTTTCCCATGATTAGTAGTAAGAGCAATATTTATTTATTTCGCCCCCACCCATAGCAACAACACCTTGGCAACGAAGCCGAAGCTTATTACGATATTGAAACCCTCATCCAGATACCGAAAATAGTTTTTTCTTGCATCTAATTATTCAATAATGCAGGTATCTTTGTGCTGACTTTAAACAATGAAATGAACAAGATTTTTTCATGATAATATCAGAGTTGACCAGGAGTGTGTCGGCTACAATCCCGTGCCGTCATTTTAGTTAAAATATTTTTGTTATGGAGTTATGAGCCCCCAATTACAGATTTTCATTAAACAAAGGGATTGTTTGCTTTGTCAACGATAAAATCTTAACTAAGACTTTTAAGAAAAACCGCTGAAAGGGTTTTGGAGAACTAAATGGTGTCATTAAACCGGCGTTAACGTTGAAACGGTGACCGTGGGTGCTCAGGTAAAAGAGAAATTTGAGAAGTCCGATTTTTCAGTTTTTACCCAAAAATCGCAATAATGACGTCACCGTAAGGTTACATATGCGTAATTGTTAATTAGTATAGTTACTGAATACTGAAGATTTATTTATTACTCAAAAGGATATATTTAAGGCATTAAATAAGGAGTTTGGGGCGAAGGGTGACAGTAGCCTTAAGACACTTATTCCATGTGTAGAATTAGAAAAAAAGCTTTAAAAAGTGCACAATATGTTTGTAATGTAAAAAAAATCATACTCAACGAAGGATAAATGCATTCATATGAATTATAGACAGCAAAAAAACACAAACAGTATTGTTTTTAGTTTTATTACACGCGGATAGAACTTTAAGAAGATGCACTGGTAGGTGTGACAATAGAAATATACGTTTTATTAATACACGTGAATTAATGTTTTACGTTTCGACATTTTTTGTATTTTTCAAGCAATTGGACTTTTAAACTACAAATTTTCGAGAAAATGATGATAACAATGTCCTCTTAATTAAATAACACACTCCACATTCGGTTTAGCGTGACACATGTATGTACGGGTATGTACTAGTACAACATGAAAATAAAAATCCCCACCTTCAGATTCTAAAACATACATGCACAACCTGAAATCACGTCTTTTGCATTCTAAAATTCTATAAAATGGCTACTAGAAGTACCAATTATTCGGAAATGTTTAGTGTAGCCAAAATGAAACTTCATTATCGTTTAACGGTGCGGAGAGGAAGAGGTACCATCCAAGGTATACTAACATGTTGCATATCGATAAAAAGCTTATCTCAACAACGTTTCACTTCATCACATCTTTACTTCATCACAAAGTTTGTTACACAATAGTTGCTCCCCTCTCCACATTCTTAAATCAATTACGACATGTTTTGTAAAATGAAATGTACATCAAAGGTTCCATGTATCGTAAGCCAATGCCAAGCACTATCTTCAAGTTAATCGTGGTGCTGTTTACAATTGTAAGTTTGTAAATTTGCGTTAAAAACGATAAACCATAGACCTACATAATAAAAATTATCTATTTATTGTTACCTATTGAAAGATAAAAACTGCTCAACGTTAACATAAAGTAGAACACTCAATGACAATTAACAAATACTACATTCATTCTTCTCGTGACTGGAAAAAACATTTAATTTTATCGTTCAGCTTATTTATTTGTTTGTAAGTATAAACACAGCCACCAAAACACTATAAAACATTATAAACAAGTTCCGTTTTCGGTTCCATACACATATTCACAGTATTCCCGTCCTGTGTAAAGTATGATGCAGTATAGAGCCTAGGAAAGTATGGTTCATTGTCGTCTTTGATCAGCATGCATATACGCAGCATTTTAGCACATCAATCACTGCAGAAGTTTACGGATGTAACATATTCACAGTATTTCTGTCCTGCCCAATCGGTATACTATAAAATGAAGTAGCATGTGCGTACAACCGTCGACTTGTCACTGTGCATTCATGTGTTATCGTGTTTACATGGCATGATCATTTAATAACAATTAAAAGACTACCGGCAATTTTAAAGAACTATATTTGATAAAGGAAACCATGCCACTTACTCTCCTCACACTTAGAGAAAAATAACATAGTACTAAAATACAGCTTTAATTGGAAAACCTGTCTGATTGGTTAACTTTTCTGGAAATTGTATAGTTTTTTGTCAGAATAAAAGTTTTCACATATCGACAACGAAGTTTAGGTAAGTGAGCTTGATCGCTTTGTCATATAATTACCAGTCATTGCATCTGCCACAACCAAATAGCCTGGCATAGCCTTTCCTGACAATGTTCAGTCTCAAGCCATAAATCAGGGGATTGACGACGCTATTTAAGACAATCAGAAAGTTCCCAATCACTGAAATCAGATATGTTAAATAATATGTCTCGTTTTCACATCCTGCAAAACAGTTTACAATATTCAAACACATGTGTGTAATGCCCGGTGCCCAAAACAGTAACATGACCACTGCCAAAATGGCAACAGTTTTTCCCAGCCTTCAAATTCGAGCATTCACCATTGTTTTCATTGTTACTTCCAAGATTAGGCGGCCCGCGACGCACATACTTTAACATTCTCCAGTACATATACACTACTGCCAGTGTGGTGATTACATATGATATCAGGAACACACAAGCTTCGATGAGATATAACAAATCGAAATCTCCAGTAACACGTGGCACTATAGTAATTAAACTGATGTAAATAATTGAAGCAATCCAAGTAGTTGAAATATATATTTTAGCATGCGTCTTTGAGGTTGATTTGACGCAATAAAATGGTGCTTTTGTTGACACATATTGGCAGACGACGAGTCCAAACGTTGCCCAAATCGTGCAAACCAACGATGAATAAGAGATGCTATTCAAAACAAACCAAAAGGACGACCCACTAATGGTAGAGCAGGTCGGGCTTTCGATGAGCATCATAATTCCTAATAGAAAATAGAAGACCATTGACACAAAATCCGTTGCTGCAGCGTTTATAAGCATAAGGTGGAATGCTGTACGCGGCCGCGGCATACGTGACAGTGCCAGAAGCGACACTAAATTTCCAGCCACTCCACAGACTGACAAAACTGTAAGAAATATACGGTAAGTGACACTTTCGATAAAAGCACAGAATGGTAATTGTGTTTCGATTCTGCTGCATTTGTCAGCTGATATATTTGTTCCATTCAGAAGGTATATTAACGTGTTTATGTCCAAGTCAGAGATATCAGCTATATTTGTTCCATTCAGAAGGTATATAAACGCGTTTATGTCCATCTTTAGTCCTTTAGTCAGTCAACGACACTGTTCTCAACAAAGATGATTACCATAAGGGTTGAAAATCATGTCAAAAATGTCGCAGTTTCATATAAATATTCCCTTCGGGTGTTGTCTGCCATGGAAATCATCTTTCCAGACTAGAAACGGACAAACTTCGGCTTTCATCCTGCCAGCTGTAGCCGCGAGCAGTTCATAAATACACCTCTCGCATATTTCATCGATTTGGGTAAATTTAATCATTTATTGATCAAACGTTTTTTCAGTGGGTAATTGCAATAACACAGCTACATTTAGGATAATTATAGTACAAATTTATGACACTGTCATTTCAATTATGTATTGCATCCGTAGTAATTATTAGTATTACCGTATCTGCAATTTTCTTTCAGTTCTAATTTTTTCACATCGTGCAATACAGGTGCCCACTCACAACTGTATCTGTATATCGCATTGTTCTGACTTGTAGCAACTTGTAGCAAAAACTAACATTAGATGTAATAATTTTTTTAGCTTGCACCGAGAACTGTGCCTTTTCAGGCCCGTAGCCAGCAATTTCAAAAGGGGGGTTCTTTTTCTGAAAAAGTGGACCTTTTCCCATAAAGACTTTATGTACCTAGATCAAATTGTACCCAGAGTGGACATTTTCCCAGCAAAAGGGGCAGTTCTTTCGAACCCCCCGAAACCCCCCTGGCTACGGGTCTGCTTTTGATGACTTGTTCAACCGGCACGCGCCCCCGTCAGACTGATGACTAAGCCATACCCTCTACCAGAGTGGCAGATTACATAGGGAAAAATGGGAAAAGCCAGAGTAGATATCAGACATAGTAAAATGACTGTCTATTTATCTATCTGCGAATATCCTGTGAAATGTCAATCTGCAGGCACGTAGCCAGGGGGGGGTTCGGGGGGGGGGGGGGTTCGAAAGAACCACCCCTTTTGCTGGGAAAAAGTCCACTCTGGGTAAAATTTGATCTAGGTACATAAAGTTTGTTTGGGAAAAGGTCCACTTTTTCAGAAAAAGAACCCCCCCTTCTGAAATTACTAGCTACAGGCCTGATCTGTGGCCCTGGTAAAGGGTAACTAATGCCACGCCTGCATCAATTGGTAAAGCCCCCTTTACACTGGACGGCGTCCTTTCTGCGTCCAGCAGTACGGCCCCATTTTAGAGTTAAAAAATTATAATATTTTACATCCCGACAACTGGCTGATCATTGAGCATTCATTCTGATACAAAATCAATGCTCGTACCTCCTTATTATATTAAGACCACAGCGATGCCAAATTTCATGGTCGCAGAAAGGACGCAGAAAGAACGCCGTCCAGTGTAAAGGGGGTATAAGGGCCGTTACCATGAGGGGTAGGAGCAAAAATTAGTCATAAATCGTACATCAGCTACGCAGTGGAGAAGTCGCAAAAGAGAAAAGTTCGTGTTAAAGGTACATACGAACCGAGCATCGGTGGAGTGTGGATTCCCAGTAACACATGTAAACTACTTCTACTAGATTCTTATATTACTCAAATAAATTGGACATGCCAAGGGATAAACTGAATAGATCACTCGATCAGCCATAAAAGACTTTTAGACTGCCCCTTTCTTTAAATTTATGGTTGTAAATTTAACCTACTTCCGTTACCTACTTTCCTGCCCCATTGACATACAGCTTAGAATGCCAGCAGAAATATCTGTTCAAACATCATTTTCGGGTAAAATTAAACAATGCCTTTTGGTAATTCTCTTAGTTATACTACTTGAAACTATATGCTGGCATTTGGTTGGTTTTTGTGACAAAAATTGACTTTTATGCATCTTTAAAAGTATATTTCATGAGGAAAGGAAGAAATTTTTGAAAGAGAAAATACGCGGCGGGTGGGGAAAACTAGTTCATTCTTCGATAGATATGAAAAGATTAATCTTTTTTAATCTTTTTTTTTAATTAACACGTGGTTTCAAGTATATTTCCCTATCAAAGACTGGGTTCCAATGCCTAGATCGATCCATCTGTATATGTCTAACTCCCTGGGGAGTCTCTCTAAATTGCTATCAACTAAACTGTCTGTCACGCTTACCGAATCAGCTAGGGAGTAAAGATAATTACCCCTAATAGCTTTACTAGGCGTGACAGATATTTAAGCAGGGAGATATCTGTGAGAATGGTCCCTAAGCAATTGATCGTTACAAAAATTACAGTAATTGTTGTGGGGAATGTGGACTGCAGATGAATGTCAGGAAGGGATTTTTTACGAAATTGTTTGTTTGAAAATTATCGTCTCTTTAAGTGAATAATCCATTGGAATATGTGGCCATTTAACCTATAAGACGATAAAATCGAAAGGATATAGTTTAAGACAATTCCCTGGTACTCTTCTGTAGTGCTTTCACCCAGCTCTTTGGTGTCGTTTGAATCACTTGAATAGCTGTCTTGGTTATAGAGAAAACCTCCAAACCTAAAACAGTATTTTCCCCATAATTGGCGCTACTTCCGTTGGACACTGTACTTAATATTTGTATTTAATGGGCCTTTGGGAAGTATGTTTTATTTTTTAAAATATATATATAAGAACAGGGCATTATTTTATCCGTTTTACTACTACTCCCCTTAATGTAACTAATGGTGATAAGCGTAATTGAAAGGTAAGAATTCCTCCATAAGTCCCAAGCTTAAACACTCACATAACCGCTCCATTAGCATGCAGTTACTTACTGGAGATTGTAACACAAGAGGGAGCGGCAGTGCTAATATCGGTGTTCCCAAGATGAGACCAAGTCTCCACCAGCCATGGATCTGCTTACACATTGCAATCTGGTTCGTGGAATCTGCACAAAAGACAAAAATAACTTTAAGATAAAACGTGCAAATGAACATCATTTTAAAATTTCATTTTGTCAGTTTGTTTTAAAAAATAATAACACTAGAATGGTGAAGACATCGAACAAGAACAGCGGTCATAAAAGTACCTACTTGATGATTTGTGAGAAAAAAGTACCGAAGTCATAATTCGTCAATTTTGCAATCAATAATTGGAGAGAAGTATCAAAACTCACGTTCGAACACCGCCACCAAATATTTTGACAACCTTTGATATTCACACTTTGCCTGGTCCACCTCACAAATATCTCCACTAAACCGCCATGTGTCTTAATAAGGGGTATGAAATGTTTGTGTTCACATCCATGCCATAGACCGTTCAAAAGATTGGATTCCAGACAGTCACCTATGCGCCATAAATCTATACAAACACAGTGTCCATTCTAAGGTACATGTAGCGAGGCTACAAAACAGACTAAAGGTACCCTTGCAGCCTAACCCGAGCTGTGCTTTAGAAGTGAATTCCCTCTTTGCCGGGCACTACGTTGAATATATGTCATTATACACACCAGAATATGTATCTTATCTTAAAGCCCGCTTTTCCTCCACGATCTTTGGCCAACAAGTGATATCACAAACTAAATATGACCCTCTGTCCTTTATCTATGCCCATGGGAGTACATACATTGTAATGTTTGCGACTAGCCTCTTATTTGAATGTTATGAAATCGTGTATTTCTTGTCAATTTAATTTTTCTTTCAAATAGCACATGAGGACTTAATTTCAACCTAGGAACCGCAAAGCAACCATGTTTAGTGGGTCCTACATGTACTCGTAGTTTAAACAATAGGACGAAAGGACCCACTGCCAACACAGACAGACAAAGTGTTAAACTGAAATAATTTCGTAATCAGGTCAGAAGATAAATATGTTTCGTTTTAACGTGGTTACTCACATTTTTTTCACAAAATGAAAATAATTCAAGAATAATTTCTTTGAATTGAAAGCAGAAAGCTGGCGCGTGGCGGTGTTGGAAATAGCTTTCAGAACAATCAGTGTCACTTTCCTTTAGTATGTTATCGGGTACGTCTGAACAAGATAATCACAGAGGCCGAGTAAGAGTAAGGATTTCCATGGGGACGGGAAGGGTCATTTGTGTAAAAAATATATTTTAAGGATTGTTGTAGTAATTCTGCAAGTGCGACAGTTTGACAGCGGGCCGAAAAGTAAAAAAGAAATGCCATCAAGGAAATAAAAATAGAGGAAGAAACGTGTACAAAATGATGAAAGCAGCCAGGCAGATCACACATTTTAAGTACCAGATGAAACCCTTCACACACGTTTTACTTTGATGTAGTTCGTTTGATTTTCAACGCTCAGAGCGCTTGTTAAGTCTTTGCATACCGCCCCGTAACGAGTCGTTTGTTCTCTCGTGCTGGAGCGCTTCAAGAGATTTAATGCGGCGGGTCCCTGGGTGACGCGTGCACTGTGACTAATTACTCTACCACAGGGAAATTATCGCTAAAATCATCATCTAATGCCATCCTCAATTCACAGCGAGGTCTGATCGATACTTTTCTACAACAAAAGTGATGCGTGGAAAAATAGCGAGAACCATTGCGGAAGTCTATATAATTTAACTTCACACTTTTGCAAGTTGAAAGGCTGAATAATTTATGTACTTCGTTTGTAGGTGATTGCCGACGTGCACGAAAGCACCAGCTTGGTTAAGGTTTTTTCAGGGTAAATTTATACTTTACGACCCCATGTTGATAAACGATCTCGACGTAGGCTCGTTTATTATAATTTCTCTATATTTCACATGTTCGACCCTATTCGGTACGCTGATATTTTGATATTCCGTGACATGCCTTCGCAGTCAATTACTTTTGAATGCTATTTCATAAATCTATCAAACACATTTATTGATTTAAGTTACACTCCATGAGATTTACCCACCAAAATGAATTTTCCCGGGAAAATAAGCAATTTGTTTGTACTCACGAATCATTCATCTATCCCTTTCTGCACTTTGATTCGACCTTTGATAAAATTTATAAAAGTTGGTTTTAGCTTAAAGTGACTGACCAGTCTTTATAACAGCGACCGTTTTCCTAAAAACTCCAATGTACGTTCCAAAAATAATATTTAAGGGGTTAAATCATTTAAAGGTATATGTTAAGTTTTATAAAAATGTCATGGGTGGCAAAAATAAGCATTATGGGGATTTTTCAAACAAAGTGTATTTTGAAGTCATAATACCATTGGTCATTCATAAACTAGCTCCTCGTGAAGTAGTTGATACTTTTTGCAAATGCCACTTCATTTCAATGGATTCCGGGTCACATCATAGCTACTACAACTGTAGAACGTGTTGCTATTCTGGCCGCGGTCGTTAGATGTATTGGGAGTTGATATAGATATATGAAGAATAATGTGCCCATTTAGTCAGATGGCGCCACCTCGGGATAATGGATATGTTACATCCATCACAACCCCGTTCACAGATTAAGTCTGACTGTGAGGAGACGGCATACATGTACATGTATGTGAAAAAGTGTCCGTTTATTTTCACAGCTGTTGAAAGATAAAATTCTCCGATTCTTTTGAAATTATCCTGTAAGTGGGCTTCAGCAGCGCGGGTGGAGATGGTCGAGGTACAACAAATCACTGGTAGATAAAGCTGTTAAACCTGATTATGTCATAGATAGGTGATATAACCAATGGCGTCACATAAATGACGTAACTGTGACGTCACCTAAAGACATCCCCTTACCACCACATGCATAATATACACTTAACTAGATGCCTGAAGGCTTTATAAGATGTAACAATAGATAACGGAAGAGATCTTTGTCAAAAAATACTCAATGAAAAATATTACACGTACAATGTATGTGGTTCTGTATAGGGTGCGTTAATGATGAATACAATAACAATGATGCGTTAATTCGTGACCTGTTTGGTGTGATATCGAATATCGTGTCAGTCATATTGTCAGATAAGCCAAATAGAGGGGCTTAAAACTTCCTGTGTACATCTACTATTCAAGGCAAATATGAAATATTACCCTAAAAAAATTACAAATCACTTACAAGTCGTTAACATTTACTTTCCAATATACCATTTAGATTAACATGCATCATTTAGAAACGTTTACTGTTGTGAAATATTAATTCGGCGCCTCGAAGCACTCACACTAGTGTTATTTTTAACTAATCTAATCATATCGGTTGAGATATCGCCCGCTCCACTAGAGAGCGTGATGAAAGGGAAACAATTGAAGGGGAGAGTCGTGAGAGGGTGGACTAAAATCTCGAACTCGGAAGTAACAGGGTGTGCAAGATGGCGTGGTGCGGTTTTGTCCAAAGGAGATATGTTGTTTCTCTCCTCAGTTTCTTCGGCTTGTGTCTTTTGTTTGGGTTACGAAGCGCCCTCTCGGTTTCTCTGACGAACCTCGTCCAGAGTCATGCAAGTGGAAATGACTCGCACCACCACACACCGGTGAGTTCACCCTGCCTCCTCCTCCCACCTTCCCTCCTTCCTCAGTTCTTGACCCAACCTTATTTTTACTCTTAACGGAACCTGTCCTTTCTGAACAGCAGCTGAATGTAGGGTCGGTATTTATTTATTTATTTATTTATTTATTTATTTATTTATTTTATCTTTGTCACCAGCGTAATGTGACATCCCTGATGGTCACATGATACATTTACTTTGAAATAATCAACCTTTATAAAAATCATAAACTGACAAGTGACAACAATAGATCATAGATGACAAGTTAGCTCGATAATAAATGGACAAGTTAAATAATGGTCACCATCTCAATGACAACTATTATTTTCATTATTTCCTGTTTATTATTATTATTATTATTATTATTGTTGTTGTTATTGTTGTTGTTGCTGTTGTCGTTGTTTTTATTATAATTATAATTATTGTTGTTGCTGATGTTCTTCTTCTTCTTCTTCTTCTTCTTCTTCTTCTTATTATTATTATTATTATTATTATTACTCCAGCACAGCGATAACCATTCTTTCCACTTGGACTGGACGACGTCTGAGGTGGGCTGGGTGTTCAGTGCGTACGGTATAGGCTATATCATCACACAGATTCCAGGGGGAGTGCTCTCCGCCGCTCTGCCGGCGCATTTGTGAGTAGCACAGCGTTACTATTAACGTCTTGACATTCAGAGTGTCAGTGCATTCACACAGATTCGTATCTTCTTTTTCTTCTTCTTTGTCTTCTCATTCGCCTTTCTACTTATTCCCCTCAAGCACGTGCCTTCTTTCGCCCGGAATGTTAAAGAACTAACAGTGACTATTTTGCAATATAATTATTATTTAGGCTCCATATTGAGCGTAAAAGACTTAACTCTGTTTCTTTGAATTATGAAATGTTTGTGTTTGCGCGTGCGTGTGTATGCCTGCGAGAAAGTACAGGTGCATGTGCCTTTGTGTGTTGAGGGGGGAGGTTACCTAACATACATCATAATTACCTTATTGTAAGGAGGGAGGCCCAAAGCACTTCTCCATTCCTCAAAACATATTGCTACAGACGAGACAATAAGGGCGCATTCCCATAGATTTAAGATCGATCTATCCCCGTGGGGAGTCTCACTAGAATACTGTCAGATAATCCGGCTTAAACAAGCTGCAAGGGGGTAATTAACTTTCGTGCCCGCTCGGCTGACAGCTATTTAGCGTGAACCCCCAGGTAGTTTGGTCGATCTAGTTGGATCAATCTCATCTATGGGAATGGGGTCTAAGACACAAAACTGCCTTCAACAACAACCACTACCTTTTAACAACACACAAACGCGCGCGCGCATATCACCTCTTCTCCTGCGCGTCCTGCCAGAGAGTGACGAGGTGACGCTCATAAAGAGTTGTCTTTTCGTCTCTTTCAGAGTGTTCAGCTTCGCTTGTGCCTTCAGTTTTGGGCTCTTTGCGTGTCTTCCGTCGGCTATCAAGGCGGAGGACTACCGCTATGCCGTCGTGATCCGCTTTCTACAAGGTTTCGTGGAGGTAAGTTGCAGGTATACTAGTACCCTATGAAAATATTATTCTAAATGTTATCCCTAAGACAAATATTATTGTTATTATATTAAATAATAAAGATGCTGGTCATTATTATCATTATTGTTATTACTATACTTTTAATGGAGCTGATTTAGTGGAAGTACACATACATGTACTCCGGTATATAAGGCTGGGCAAAGTTAACTGCGTTAACGTTTTCAACTGAAATGTTTCACGAAATCATTCATCCAACACGCACTTGTTGTTTAACATATTTCGAGACAGTGCTGAAACAGACATAACTCTTGTATTTACAAAGAAAATATTTTACTCATAATATACTGAGGGAAGTGAACGGACAGATAAGTTCTGCGGTGATCACGCAGCCGTGTTACGCCAAAATGCTATCTTCAAGCACTTGGCTTTGAATCACCTTCCATACATATATTTATATACATTTGAGCTCATTCATCGTGGTTTGCGGTACTAATATAATATTACCGTATCACGTTATCTATCATAAGCAATGACTAGATAACCTTGACCTTCGTTGTCATAGCGGTAATTATGTAACATAAACCTGCCGGTATCAGTTATGTAATATCACTCACGTAATGTCCTCTTACGATTTTGTCAATTACAAGCTGACTCATGACCGATGGAAAGCTTTTATGCATTTTGAGTGTACCTGTCTATTTATTTATTTATTTATTTATTTATTTATTTATTTATTGACGTATCTATATGTGAATATATATAATTTATCCATTAACCAATCATCCTATATGTTTTTATTTGTATATTCTTGTTGGAACTTTACATATTTACGTATCCTTTTAGTTATTTCATTTACTAAAATTACTTTACCTTGATTACTGTCTTCCAAAGGCAAAAATGGACTAGTAAAAGGCATTGCATTACATACTTTTTAATACTACAACATTAAACACTCACTAGTGTCACGTGTGTGTATTCCCCAGGGGGTCACTATCCCTGCACAGCAAGGGATATGGACGGAATGGGCACCGGAAAGTGAAAAAAACAAGCTGTCCTTAATAGCCCTCTCTGGTACGTATGATCATGGGTCGTGTTCACTTGTAGCGTTACGTTTAACTGGACCGGTTCACTTTGCCTTAGTGACAACTTAACGCAGTTAAAGGTATTCTGACTACTGCGTGTGAGAATCACCTAAACTGACCCCCAATCTATCGACATGGGCAGTTAACTTAGAGCAGCATGCAGGTAACAAACTTGTGGAGAATTTGTGATATGGAGTAAAAACAAGTATCGCTTTTTTTTAAATCAAACTTCATTTTTTTTTTTGGTATAAAAAAAACACTGTCGTTGACAGTGGGGGAATAAATGCAAGATGGCGTTGCACGGTTACAAGGTTAAAGAAAAAATCTGTTGATTTTGTTATTCAAATGGTCATAAACCATAGTACATTCGTTTAAAAAAGACTGTATTTTAACGAACAAATGAATTATTTAATATTCCAGGGGCGTATTGCGGTCCAGCTATCGCCATGTTGGTCACGGGAGTGGTCAACGTAAAGTTAGGATGGTACTGGATATTCTACATATACAGTATGTGCTCTAAAGTCAGTAGTGATTAGTTTTCTCAAAAATAAAAATTGAGCTACAGTTGGTGTTAAATCGTAAGCTTTAAAATTTTCATGGTCATTCCTTCATACAGCTTTATTAAATGTTAGTGACAATTATCACAGTGAACTTTCAAATTAAAATAATTAAAGTTCTTATTTCCGAATAATTCATCATGTCAGAAAGCGCCCACATGCAAGCAAGCAGGTAGGCAAGTTTTGGTAGGCCCAAAGACATTTCAACGAACTAGCGGGCGCTTTTTCCTACATAAAATTGATATCAGTCACATTAATTACACATTGTCTTCCAGGCATCATTGGAGGTGTCTGGTTTATCATTTGGCTGTTACTAGTGTTCCAGTCACCATATAAATCACCCAATAGAATAGGGGACAAAGAGAGATTGTTGTTTGAAGAGGAAAAGAGAAAAAGAACGGCTAACATAATGAAGACTCAAACATCCAAATCTATCAAAGGACTGGCAAAGGTGGCTGTGGTCTTCCTCTCTCTCTCTCTCTCTCTCTCTCTCTCTCAGCCTTGATCTTGCTGTCTTTACATCAAATCACAAATGAAAAAAATCAGTTAAATTATTACACATTTGGCCATCTTACAATAATTAATGCGTACATTGCAATTTAGGTTAAAGGGATTCCGTGGAAGTCAATTCTGACGTCACTTCCTGTATGGGCAGTTTTCGTTGCCGGAACTACCCGAAGCTGGGTCCTCCTACTGGTGACCAATTATTTCTCAGAATATTTGGACAACGTTTTCCACATGCCAATTGATGTGGTTTGTATTCTTTGAACTTAGTTCTCGATCATCTCATAAGCAGCATTTATCTGATGGATTTATGAGAAACTCAATAAATTTGTTGATATCATTAGATCTACAGTGTAAGTACATGTATAAGGGGTTAGCATGGAGGTTTTGGCAATTTAAGTCAGCAGAGTTTTAATTTTTACATGAATGCGCAGCTTTTATTTAAAACATTTTCATGCAGTTAGTGCCATTAAGATAAGGTCAAAAAGGCCTACTCGTGCAACCTGTTGTATTTTGAAACTTCCGTCATACATTAACATTCATACAGTAATATATACAAAAAAAACTCCATTACCAGTGTACGCTTGCAAACCAACAAACAGACACAAAAGATAGATTTACGAAGTAATCGAAACCAGAGCAATACACCTAACATTATCCTTAACAAAAAGCAATACCATACAATGAATTAAACTTTTAAATTTTAATTAAAAAAATGTATTACACAATAATTATATTTATCTCAGTGTTCAATCGAAAACACATGTATATATGTTCTAGATCGGGTACCTGTCAGCTGTCCCGTTTTTTGTGACGACAGTAACCGTGTGTGTGGGGGCGGCCATTGCTGATTTCGTCCTGAAGCGGAAGGTGGTCTCCAGGACTGTGGCCAGGAAGCTATTTAATTGTGTTGGTAGGTTTCTAATTCGGTTCCCATTGACCCCATTCAGATCAAAAGATCCGAGGATCTTCTGATCCACGGATCAAATATGGCGGACCCTACATGCAAGAAGAGTCGACTAATCCTCTGGTGGTCTCCCGTCCTCCACATGCGCCGTCCTTGCAGGGGTCTAGTAATTAAACCTCGGAGCCGTGATTTAATCCGTTTAATGGCTCGTGTGCAGGCGGGGAGACCGTCAGGGGATTAGTTGGCTCTTCTTTCAAGTAGGGTCCGTCATATTTGTTCCGTGGATCAGAAGATCCTCGATCTTCTAATGTGAATGTCTCCATTGATCACTGTAAACTGTTACCTGCACACTGTACATGTACAGGTGCCAAAGACGTGTGACAGAACAGTCTTGTATTTAAAAAAAATATTCCTCTTTAAAACTAAGTTATTGAAATGAGCTTCAAGAATTTTACTGATAATTTAATGAAATTGTCCAATTGTCGAATTACTTGCAGTTAATTTGGCAGATTAAAAAAGCCGTCAGGTTGTTATTTGCATCGGAGATGTGGACACGTTTCAGAAAATCTATTAAATCAGGCAAATGTAAAACAGCTGAACTATCTGACATATTGATTTTCCATCACCAGCTGGGTTCATTTCATATACACCCCCTTCTTCATTAGGCTAAATGAAATTCTGCTTTCAGGTTTTGGCTTTGAGGCAACAATCTTAATAGTCGCTGGATTCATGACGTCATATTTTCCGAATGAAATCTTAGCCGTGGTTTTACTATCAGTGTCATGTGGGTCTAGTGGGTTTGCGGCTTCAGGTAGGTACGGAAGATTTAATTTTCTAAAATGTGCATGTACATGTCGATTTTCATTTCGACTTTCTTTTGTTTTGATACTTCGTTTTGTTGCATATTTATGTATATATACCGAGAAGGATGCCACAGTTAACGTTTTACGTCAGACATACAACAAATGCAAGCTATATTCAAACATTATTGATGTAATCTGCATTATAGGCCTACTTGAAAATTGTGGTTTGTACCGGTACAGAGCTACTAATAAAGTTAATTATCACCGCAGTTAACTTTCTTCGCCCTTTGAAAAATCAAACGATTTGGAAATCTGGTAAAGATGAGCCGTTTGACTTAAGATTGCGTTTATTCACGTAGGCTACCAAGCCAATCCCCTGGATTTAGCACGTGACCATGCCGCCATTTTGATGGGCATTTCCAAACTAGGAGGAATAGGTGGCATGATTATGCCCAACGTTGTTGGGGTTCTTACCGTCAACAGGGTATGTAGGGGGGGGTGAAGAATGCCTGTCACCAACAGACGGCATTATTGTTAAATCTAACAAAATAATATACGAAATAATCTCAGTGTGTATAATGCTGTATATGAATCATTGTGAAGATGGTGAATGGTTGTTGTGAATATTGCTATAGGAAAAGTTGCAAAAAAGCGAATTAAATGTAACGTATGTACATGTACTACACGATAATCACCAAACATAAAGATCTATGAAAATAACACGTAAAACGCATAAGTATATGAAGCACGTGTGTGTGTGTGTGTGTGTGTGTGTGTGTGAGAGAGAGAGAGAGAGAGAGAGAGAGAGAGAGAGATACTGGTGTTAAATTTATTATGATACATGTTCCAGGATCCTGCGGGTTGGTCCAACGTGTTCTGGTTGACCGCGGGGATAGAACTTGGCGGCGTCCTATTTTTCGCCATATTCGCCAGCGGAAAACAGCAGCCGTGGTCCAGTTACCGCGACGCAAGAGAACTTGACATCACGCGGAAAAACACGACCAGTTACGGAGCCACACGAAGTAGAAGCGTTCGGTTTTCGGAAAAGACCGGCGGTTCGGGTTATCCAGGTTATGATGAGATCAATGACGAAGATGATGAATATGATGATGGAATATTTGACGATGATCCTCTCCGAGAATCGTATTATGATTCTATGGCCCCATATTAACACTGATTCAATCGTTCAGACAGTATTATAATCAATCTTAAGCTTCACTTTGTAATGTTTTACATTGAGAAACACTAATTGATAACAGAAAATATAACAAAAACCTGGGAAGACACACCTTTCATTCAGTTGATTGAAGTAATCAAAAGAATGAAACACTGGAAAAGTACAAGATGAATAGGGCTGGCTCTATTTGAAGTTCAAAAATGGAAAACCACATTACGTTCACTAGCATATTGCACGCGCATACTCTATCCAACGCACAAAATAAAATTGCGTCGAACGTGTTTAGTAAAAGGGATCATCATGCAACAATATTCAGCTATGGTATAAAGTGAGGCAACATCTGAAATGTTTTTCCTGAAAAGTAAAAGCATACGTTTACTTTCGCCAAGATTCACTTTTTTCATCATCACATAACAAGAGGAGCACACATCCGAAGTTTACAGCAATCGACCGAAGAGATAAAATGAATAGTGCCTGCAGAGGTGATTGCGTTAGCTGTGACGAAACCACAATCGACGGTGCTGATTTCACACATGGTTATCACTTTTTATCTTTTCAAACCAGGTCAATTCCGGGTTCAACCATCAGGAGACTATGTGACTTGACATGGAATAGTCATACAATTATGATGACCAAAGCTTGATAAACATACTTTTACAACAAAAAAAGTACTACCTTATCTCCAACTAAAGATTAAACTCAAAATAAGTTGTTAATTTTATACTTAGTAAAACAATGTTGAGATTTCTTGATCCGAGGTTGGGGCCCTGTGACCTAAATACCCATCGAACATTTTTGACTGATAGACAACAGATAGAAAGGAACATTGTCATCTCTTAACTTTTAAGTTCTTTATCTCTGTCAACCCTGCTTTTATTACGCCTCTGTTTGACAAGTATTATGCTATATAACCCTGGAATTCTAGTTATTTATTGAGCACTTCTTTATCTGAAAGTACTGTGTTACTTTATGGATATTATACATGCATAAATAATTCAATTTCCTTATTGTACGACATAACAAACTTGGAGCATCTAGTATGCAGTAGTTCTTGGCAAAAAATAGATTACTTAGCTATCAATGATTCTGTGACCCAATTTTTCATTCCAGTACATTATAAAAAAAGTTAAATAAACACACCAGTACTGAAACTTAACGACAAAAAACATAAGTTGCCCAGCCCAAAGAGATAAGAGAAAGACAAACTCGGCATGTGCGTTTCAAGCCTGTTTCTAACAATCAGGCGTGATACACACAAGATAAATTACACGGATCACGTGAATACACATAATTAAGTTCACGTCATTCAATTAAAAACTCTCCTTAAACCTTATTTTCCGTTTCTCTTAAGTATGTCACACGGCTTATTTGTGATAATAGCTATGGCAACTAAATGGTGTTACATTTCAAATTGCACCGTTCACAAATCCTGTATTTCATAAACGTACGTTGCACGTGGAAGAGAAGCAAACAAAGTTTAAGGGAACAGCACTATTAGCAATGCATGTAGTTAGTGATCTGGTTGGTATAAATACTTATTCTTATCAATTTCCCATAGATCTTGATGGAAAAAACGTAACCAAAAAAGGCAATCTGTTCAATTTTCTGGTCTCAGCACGGTAATTAATTAAACAGTACACGAACGGCGAACATTAGCGATATACAAGAATGTAAAAGAATATCACAGTTGTGCGTATAAAAATTTAAAAAAATGACTTTTTTCTTTAATTTGTGATGACTGGATCCCCCTCTCTCCTCCCTCTCCCTCTCTCTCTCTCTCTCTCTCTCTCTCTCCGTGTGTGTGTGTATGTGTATGAATGTGTGTGTGAGTCCTTACGTTAAAAAGATACACGTATCAATATCTGACAATATTATAGGCGGACTACCAGCAAGTAGCTAACTTTATTCGGCGCTAAACCGGTTCGTTCGTGTTCTAAACCGGTCACCTCGTCGTACACTTTACTGTCACCAGGGGCGGATCCAGGATTATTTGAAGGGGGGTAAGACCCCCCTCCCCCCCCCCTCCCCTTGGCGTGGGGTTCGGGGTCCGTTGAAGCGCCCCGAAAATAAATTGTATTTAGAGGGCGAACGGTGCCATTTGGTACGGTTTAAAACTATGATTCAGCCAGTCAAAATTCTAATTTCAAGAGGGGACCATTGGTGTGATTTTTTTCAGAACCCCCCCTGACACCGCCCCTCCCCCCTAAATCCGCCACTCTATCACTCCCGTTTTTGTCAATGTCAGACTTACCTTCATGCCGAATATTTTGCCTTTTCATGTCCGATCTCTTGCTCTCACGCACTGTACTAAAATTCGCCATTCTGGCAGCTACAACTAGGTGCGGTTACGCTAGTTTCCCTTTGTCACCCTATCTTGTCACCATGTACTTGAAATAGGAAGAATAGCCTTCGATTTTGGACTACTCTTAAGTACCAAAACACTTGGTAACGTTCGCCACTGATCTTTAACTTTATACCTGCCTTTCTTATCCCCACGTGACTATATAAATGACAAGTCAGGACTCCCCGCACGAAAACGAAGTAGATACTCCAGCGCAGTAGACTACTGCAATCATACTGCAAACATGCTTCAAATCTGCTTCGATGTGGGAGCTAATTAGCATATTTGAAACATGCTTCTATCATGCTGCTAATCTACTGCATTAATGCTCCTCCTCTGTACAACCCTATGTAATTTTTGAAGTAGAATTGCAGTAGACTATACTGCATTTCTACTGCAAATATGCTCCACACCACTACTGCGTTAATGCTTCTTTGCTACTTCGATACTACTGCATCTTCGTGCGGGTCGTCACATCCTTTCTACTTAGTACAAAATTTTCTCTTTTTTCGAGTTCTGAGATAGAGCAGGTCTGTAGAATGGGGATTCCCCCTATCCTGCATATCCGGAACTTAAAATTACAGCAGAGGACGGTGACTCACTCGGTTATATAATTATTGAAGTGCACGAGTCTTAAAGCCATGGCACTGTCCTTCCAGGAATAAACCTTTCGGTAACTTCCGGGCTGCGTCATAAACTAGTTCACATTTTCTCAAAGAAGACATTATATGATGCGAGCCAAGGTTGTTCGCGGATAAGGCCTTGTGCGAGCCCGGCATGCACCAAGATCTCCAGAGTAACTCGTAGAAACAGTGCATTCATTGGATGTGTCACACATTAACATTTCACGGCGAGTAAAACATTACTTTGCGTGAGAAAACAGTTACGACTGACCTCTGAAAGGAATTCAAGACCTCTTCTTTTCTCATACACGAAGCAATCATCAATACCACTCTTGTTCTCTTCGACGCCATCTTACGTTCCTTCGGAGACGCCGTCGTCATGGCGTGGTGCGGATGGGTTCAGAGACGCTATCTGGTCTCCTTCTTGAGTTTTCTCGGGCTGTGCCTCTCCTTCGGACTGCGCAGCGCCTTATCCGTCACGTTCACCGACGTTGTGAAGACCAACGGAACAGAGGGAAGCCACAGCGATGCTCTGAATTCAACGGTAAGTATAGTGGTTCAGTGTCAACGTAAAACTTAAGCTGATGCACATGTACTACCACCCTAGCTATTATTATATATAGGATTTAAGTTAGTTAAATTTTAGTTTACACGTCCCAGTGGTTGCTTGATCGCGCTTTTAAATATAGTCTATGGCTCTGATACACTAAGACTAGCCAATTTTAAAATTAGGAGCTCAATTTTTTTTTTACTTGGTCAAAATACAACAACTGAGTCATGGACATTAGCAAGCCAAACGTCCCTCCTAAGCTCATCCATTTTATACACTCTCACTAACCTTAATGATTTTGGTCATCAAACTGACTCATACCACTGTGTCCTATGTAAAAGTAAAAGGACTTGCACGGTCACTTGGTAGTATCGTTGCCATGGTTATCCTTTAACGAGCCGCCCCCACAACCTTCACGATACAAATACTATTGTTCTCACGTGTGCCCCTCTTGACTACAAAGGCTTATAACATTTGTCCTTTGTCGGTGGACTCTTACAAAGATCCGCCATTATCAGTCTTTTGTCATTGAGTTCTGATATGGCATTATTAACCCGCCATACTCTCAGGGCAATCTAGTTTGCACGTTATAAATAGCAATCAATTACAAGTGAATCTGATCTCATTTTTTAATCCATGGCTGATTTTTTATCCACTGGTAACTAAATTAGATTGAATTTCTGCTTATACATATTTTGAAGACTAGAAACGAAGTAAAAGAAATATTTGTACTGAATAGAGGTACGTGTACTTGGACACAGGTATGTGTATAGAGACTAGTACGTCCATGGCTGATACCTATTCTATACGCAGAGAGAGAGAGAGCGAGAGAGAGAGAGAGAGTTCAACACATAGAGAGAGAGAGAGAGAGAGAGAGAGAGAGAAAGAGATCATTCAATTTCTCTTTCACTTTCATACACACACTAGCACACAGACACACACTGGATAATTTACACATACACACTCCGAAATTTTACACACACATTCACACACGCATACACACAGGAAGAAACTGTTGTATGCACTAAATTATATAAATATATTGAGCCTTGTACGTCGCCGGGTAGTATGCACCCTCTCCTAAAAATGCACCTCCTAACAGACTCTTTAGCTATTCTGTAGACAGCGGCCTTGTCTATGATAAGATGAGTGCCGTTGGGTGTCTTTGCTTATTGATTTTATGCTGAATATTATTAAGTAGTATTGCTACTCGTGTTATCGATCACAATGATTAAGTGCAACAACATAATAGAAAAACAATCGTAAGATCACTTAGTACCGATATAAAGTAATGAAATGCAGTGCCTGTTGTTTATAGTCAGCTGTTTTTTGTGTCTTCGACGGACATTGGCATAAAACATAGGTTGATTTTGTCCTTTAGAACGGGTACCGAGATCGAAATTATCATCGAGAAGATAATCGAAAAAGACTGGTCTGGAAATAACTTACACCTGGGGGGGGGGGGTATTTACTTTCGGATCATCTATCTGATAAACGCGCGATTACCTGATGTAAGATACCTGACTTCGTAACTAGGAGTAATAATGTGTTGGTTATAAGTGGATTTTTTGTACTTTTACATGATAAAACTGTTACATACTCCACCATGCTTGAACGTTTTAGTTACGTTAAAAAACATGTTATGCATATACAAAACTCCTCCAATTTCCAGTGTATTTATTTGAAATCTCTTAAATCTAAATCTTAATTATCTTAATCTTTACTGCTTTTATCACAACAGGCTTGTTTATCGAACCTAGATGCGAGTACATATTACGTACACATACCTGACCCGACCTGACCCTTAAATGAACAGATAAAACACATTTCCTGGCTAAGGACAGGACTAAATTTGCTTTATAGCTATAACAATTAGTAATATTATAATGTCATTTTCAGTCTTAGACTGGTTCCCATAAAACTATCGTGCTAGCGTGATTGCTCTAACTCCGAGAGGATTCTCGCTAAATCGCATGCAGTTTAAGAGGCTTACACAGTGTACATGTCTTTCATGCCCACTGAAGCTGCTGGGGGGGGGGGGGGGAACGGAAAATTTTAGACCAAAATGACTGTCCATTTATCTGAAGACATACCTGTGAAAAATCAACCTGTCGCCCTGGTAGAGGGTAGGGGTAAATTACTTTCTTGCACTATTAAAAGGGAATGCAACTAAGCGAGAATCCCCTAGGTCTATCCTGATAGTTACAGTACGATAGTTTTATGGGAACGGTCCCTTAATCAGGTGTTATTCCGAACACTTGACCGTCGTATCGACTACCAAGATAAACGAGGGAAGTGCCGCTATTGTTTTGTGGTCGTAAATAGAGATGTGTTTCCTTTAACAATGGAGTTAAATGTATGTTATGCATCAACCATATGCTTGTATTTGTTGTCTGACATATACATGTGAAGATAACAAAATAACACCTGAAATAAATTTATTCATTTTCACTTAGTAATTATTCTCCAGCTTATGGCTGTTCTAAAAAATGAACTGACGCCCTGCTGATGGCTTTATCATAAAAGCGGCATTGTAGGATGAATCAAATTGTCAGAGACATGTGTGTGTGTGTGCGTGTGTGCGTGTGTGCGTGTGTGCGTACTGTGTACCTTGATAACCCTAGCTGTCTCCTCCATGTCTCCCAGGTCAATGTGTGTGTGTGTGTGTGTGTGTGTGTGTGTGTAATTTTTTCTGTATTTTTTTCCAGTGTCCAGCTGAAGATAATTTCACGCTGCCGTGGAGCACGGACGAGGTGGGCTGGGTGTTTACGGCCTACGGTATAGGCTACATCATCACACAGCTTCCGGGGGGAGTGCTCGCGGCTGCCCTACCAGCTCACAGGTACGACTTTCTCACTTGGTTTTAATATTTGTCTTTCATTTATTTATTTATTTATTTATTTATTTATTTATTTATTTGATACCAATTTGTTGTTTCATTTGCGAACTCTTTATTTCTCCTTTTATTTATCTATGTATTTAAATCTAATTTTATGTGCACTGACGTCTGACTTGAAATTGATTCCTCCCTCTCTCTCCCTCTCTCTCTCCTTGCGTTTAAACTGTCTCTATCTGTAACTGTCTTACACCCAACTACACTATTCTTGACGCATAGAACGCAATACATTTCTGTATACACTGCAGTAAAACAAAAATCTCGATAAAAGTTTGATGAAGCTTCATGTGCGTGTTGTTTTAGGGTGTTCTGTGCTGCCACTGTCATCAGCTTTGCGTTGTTCGCCACCATCCCCACCATGATGAAAATCGACTGGAGGCTGGTTGTCGTTATTCGGTTGTTGCAAGGGCTCTCGGAAGTAAGTGCTTGTGCACGCATAACCTCGTTAATTTCATTTAGGTCGTAGACTAAGTCTCTAGGTACTAAGTACTCCATTTTTATCCAATATATCAGTGATTCAATGACTCCCCCCCCCAAAAAAAAAAAAAAAATTGATTGCTATAGTGGATCGGAAAAATAGAGTGTGCAAATTTCTTGTTCATAGATACAACGTGGCGTACAAAATATCAAGACCTATTAAAAACAAACAAATTCCCATTATTTGACCAAACTGTTATTAAGAGCAGTTCTTGGTAAGGGGGTGGGGTGCTAAAATTGTCTGCTTTTGTTTCGTGTGTGTGATATATATATATATATATATATATATATATATATATATATATATATATATATATATCACTGCCCCATCCCCAAGCTCCACCCTCCCCCCCCCCCAAAACCGATATGCCGTTGAGAAATAACTGTTCATCACTGAATTGTACGTGAACTCCGCTCAAGTTAAACACCTGTGTATGTTATATATATATATATATATCACTGCCCCATCCCCAAGCTCCACCCCCCCCCCCCCCCCAAACCGATATGCCGTTGAGAAATAACTGTTCATCATTGAATTGTACTAAGTACGTGAACTCCGCTCAAGTTAAACACCTGTGTATGTTATGTGCGGCTCTGTGACTCATATCGTACCAGTACCAGTATATATCCTACTGCATTATACATACCAGCTGCGGTTCAGCTAGGAATTTGCTTCCAGGAACCTCAATCGAAACCGAAAGTTACTTGTGGAAAAACACACTAATGTATTTCACAGTCACGATTAGCAGTGGTTTATTTTCTTCACGCTGCCTGTACTATGGTGAGCTTGAAATTGTGCACAACCACAAATTAAGTACAATAAAACCGCAGTGCATATGAAACGGATATTACTCAAAACATGTTATATTGTCCTGTGAAGAAAATTAAACTCTGTGTGGAAGCTTAATCCTCAGAGGGTTATGTGAACGCTACAAAATAGATATTGGTCGTTTTTTAGTTTTCATTCTCAGTCGTTCAGACCAAATGAGAACAACGTGAGCTAAACTGTCCTCAGATATAATGCCATTTTCAAAGTTGGCACTCAACATATAGATCGCTATCGTCACACCCATGTGGTCTTAATATTAATAATTCACACGATTTGTGGTAAAACATATTTTTTTCGCGGATCAGTTGTCCTGAAAGCGCCCTTATGCAGAACACGTCCTCACGCGTCACCCTCTGCCTCCCTTCTACCAGGCCCCCGTAACTCGAAAGCATCGCGAATTGCGAATAGGGATATCACCTTTTATTTCGAGGCTATTATATGGGGCGAGTATGGGCGAGTTATGGAATCGAGACGTTTGTGCTCGGTCGCAATGCGCGATGCTTTCGAGTTACGGGGCCCAGGGCCACAGTGGGAAGTGTCTCACACGAGATATCCACAGGCATTCCTCTGTCTATTTACTGGCTGTTCATATTACTGCGCGGTTCATGACTTTTTTTACAGTTATGACGTCATCACGCAGGTGGTCTCTGGTAAAGTATGCTCATGTATAGAGGGGTAAAGAAAACGACTTATATCTCCACACGGAATTATTTGCACGCCCTGAACCCTGTACATCCGAGTGAACGATTACATTATACGTGCACTGGCTTAGTGCAGAAGCCTCAATATGTCGCACGTTGGTTCCAATTAATTCATGGCTCAAACGCAGGAGTGAAATGGAAAGCAAGTACAAAAATGCAACGTATCTTAGCCTAAAAAAAAAACACAGAGCTAGTAAGTGGGCCAATGGTAAGGATATGACGTTCAATAAATTGATTCAAGTACAAGCACGAATACTTGAGTTGTTTATTCATGGGGTATCCTGATTTCAAGGATATGGAGCCGAAAACGAAAGCAGACGACAGATGTAAAGAACAGTTTGCAAATTTAAGTCCCATGTCAGAAAAGCTCTCGAGTTACATTATATTTACGATTTTCATTATGTTCGATGCCTTGTTTAGATGTCCTGGAAGTGCTCGTGCAGTTACCACCCATCCCAGGCCCGTAGCAAGGGGGGTTCGGAGGGTTCGGAAGAACCCTTCCTTTGCTGTGAAAAGGTCCCCTCTGGGTAAAATTTTAATCTAGGCACAAGGAGGTTTCATCTTTAAGGTCCACTGTTTTAGAAATAGATCCCCTCCTTTTTAAATTGCTGGCTACGGGCCTGCATCCTCCATCCTTACTTCACTCTCGCACCCTTAATTTTTACACGCGATCACATCCCGCGTTTACCTTACACTATGGACATTTACTTTGGTATTTTCGACTGCGGTTAACGCCTGACCGCGGTCCTATCATGGTTAACTTTCCTTATGTGAACTTGGTTAATTTTCCAAGTGTGACTATAATAATACTTTCTCTTGACTGCGGTCCAAAATAAACCCAGATCAGAACTTGGGTTCTATCAGCGACTGCAAGTCAGAACGGTGACGGCTGTCCTTTCTCTTATAAGTTACAAATTATGTTTTAAATACAGAGTTAGTAAATATATTACTCTGTTTTTCAGGGTGTTCAAATCCCAGCCCAGCAGGGCATATGGAAGGAATGGGCCCCTGAACACGAGAAAAATAAGCTCTCATTGGTCGCTCTTTCAGGTGGGTGTGAGTGTGTCACGTCATTTCCAGTGCACTGCAATTTTTTTAATGTGGATTTCCGCATTGGAAGTTAGTCAATTTTTTTTTTTTTTTTTTTTGAAGTGACTGCATTTACACTTTGAATACTCTTTTTTACTGCCCTGCTGTTTCCAAATGACGGGATATACTGTTGGGCATTGTATTGCAAACATTTTTAATATTTTGAATACTTTTAAAGGCGCATGATTAGCGGTCAACAATGTTAAATCATTGCCACTAAACGCGCCCTATTGATTTTTCGTTTCTTTAAAAACTGGGGAAACGGGTAGATAAGTGATGTTTACGACCAGATATATGTTAAAGGTACAGTTTTAAAGCTTTTTCAAGCTTACCGACTTATTATTTTGGGTAATTTTCACTTTTTACTCGGCTTGTACGTTGTTTTTTTTTTTGTTTTTTTTTTTTTTTTTTTTT
>NW_019774992.1:298621-332198 GCF_001039355.2 Lingula anatina | reverse complement strand
TTTGTAACAGGGTGGTACTAGAAATTTGTGTTTACGGAGCATGTGCACACTTGCACTCACATCTGTTATGTATCTTAAAAAATTTGGTTGTAAGTAAATCTGCATTTTTTAAATTTTGTTTGATGCAAAAAAAACATAATATGCGGGATAAAGGTAATAGCTGAATGCGATCTCTTTCTATCGCTTTCTCTCTCTGTCTATTTCTCTCCAGGGGCGTACTGTGGTCCTGCCATTGCCATGTTGTTGACAGGGTTTGTTAACTGCCATCTGGGCTGGGAGTGGATCTTCTACATATACAGTAAGTAAACTTCCAAACCATCTCAACAAAAATCCTGAACTGGTTAGTTTTGGTACCCTTGGGGTAGTAAAAGGCGAGCTGGTTGTAACACTTCTTCCTACAGTGGAGACCCTTCGCATCTCGTAAATTACCTGACGGTGAATGGTAGTCTAGATGATAATATGCGTTGTGTTTGCTGTGCACAGATGCCTCAGCTGTCGCGTTTGTTAGATTATGCCAACAAAGTTTAGCATGAAAAGGAATATTACAACGGTATAAAGCTAATGTACCAAAGTTTTGCCAAGGGTTGAATGTGATATACATATACGTAGTTCGCCACAAATTAAAAAAGTCTGATCTGTTCAATGTATGCTATTGTTTTGGTGTAAAATATTACATTTTTATTGGCTGGTGGCATGAGGAGCAAAAAAAAAAAATCTTGGGCGAAGCTCTCCCTAGCAGGACATCTTATAGCGCTTTTAATCATTTTCATTGGCAGTTTTCAAAGCAAAGATTATGACGTCAGATAGTTGGTAATGTTAGACTGAAGTCCACTGACACCATTTTGATGAAATCATTGTACAACTGATATATGTAAATATATGCATATCCCAGGTATTGCTATTGCTTTTGAACGGTTGTTAAGGAATAAATTTCAAGATAAAGCCTGTGGAATCAGATATAATCCGATATAAATGTTCTTTTCCTGGTTGGTCATCAAATGCATATTTAAGTTTATATCCTGGTTGGTAACCCGTTTGTCAAATGCTTATTGTAGGCATAGCTGGCGGAATTTGGGGCATACTGTGGGTGCTGATTGTTTTCAAGTCTCCGTATAAAGCCCTGCATAGACTGGGACAGAAAGAGAGAGAGCTCTTTGAGGAAGAAAGGAGGAAAAAACACGCTGATTTATTTACGTCTGTACAATCGGCAGCTCCACAAGAGGCGGTAAGCGCCGGATGTTACGTCCTTGTTTATTCCAGTGGAATAAACACTGGCCTCAATATTTAACTGTTAGATTTAATGTCAACATGTTTCGTCCTTTATTGAAATTAATAATGAAGTATTTGGTAAATTTGGGTATGTTTTCAACTTCATATAGAAACCTCCAATTTGCGCATGCATTAAAATGTTGCTTCGTTTATCAATTTACAGGTCAGGGCTATACCGTTCAAGGCGATTCTGACGTCATTTCCTGTGTGGGCGGTGTTTGTAGCGGGCACTACGAGAAGCTGGGTGCTTCTTCTGGTCACCAATTATTTCTCTCAATATTTAGAGAATGTGTATAATCCTAATATAATTGAGGTACGTAATTTTTTTTTTTTTTGTTCAAGTCCGTCGAGAAAATAATTCAAAGCATTTTGTACAAAATAAATTTGAATTTAACTTATGTCAGAAAAGGGTATGTTTCCAATCAACATAGACCGACCTAACTCAGCACGTGTCATCTCAGCCTTAATGTGGTTATCTCACCATAGGTGACACATCGAATCCACGTGTACTCCCACCCACTGTAATTATATCAATGGAAACCTACCGTTAGTAACGACCAGTGACGGGTTTCACACATCAAGGATAATGATAAGATGCTTCGATCATTTGCGAGTTCTTGATGTGCATTTTGTGGACTATTTTTTCAGGTAGGGTATCTGTCCTCCTTGCCGTTCTTTGTTACCACGGCAACCGTGTGTCTGGGGGCCATGATTGCTGACACCTGTCTGAAAAGAAGAGTGGTCTCTAGGACCGTTGCCAGAAAGCTGTTCAACTGCGTCGGTGAGGGGTCATCGATTTGAATCATCAGTATCTTAAGTCTACAAACCGCACGCTGATTGGGGGGGGGGGGAAGGGGGGGGAGCGGGGGATAAAAATTATGTACCTAATTGCTGTCATAGCTATGTCATCATTTTTAGCTTTTGCCTTGTGTTCCCTGAAGGCGGGGATGGGCTGCGGAAATAGTCTACTCTTTGTCGAGTTGTGACAATGATGATAAAAATGGTTGGCCCCAAAGTATTTTAAGAAATATGAGATTATATACAATGATGAGCTATGGATTGATATTTTTCATAACTTTTGTTGTTATTATTATTATTATTATTATTATTATTATTATTTCACTTCTAGGGTTTGGAGTGGAGGCCAGTATACTGTGTCTGGTCGGGTTTATGACGTGGTATTTTCCCAGTAAAGTTGCTGCCGTCACACTAATTGGGATATCATGTGGAGCCAGCGGATTCGCTGCTTCAGGTAAGATACACGAATAGCTATGAACAGTTTTCAAATTAAAATTCAGAAGAGTCGAGCTTCTGATATATTTGTTAAGACATAGTTTGTTAGAATATGAAATGAGATATACATGCATTGCGTGCTTAGTTTGATTATCATGTTAGAGGCGATATATTTTATATAACAATATAACAATTCTATGATGAATTATCAACAAACGACTCACTGCTATTCCTAGATTTAAATATAGAAATATAAAATATTTTACAAGACGATTGATATAAGATATTACACCAAAAAATAATAACGATAGTAATCAATTTTGGTGAGACGGTGGAAAAAACAAAATTTTTGAATGGAAAACTCGTTTTTAAAAATATTTTCAAAATGAATGCATAGCGTGGGTTTGATATTGACATTAAACACTGCAGGTTACCAGGCGAATCCTCTTGACTTGGCACGTGATTATGCCAGTATTTTAATGGGCATATCAAAACTGGGCGGCATAGGGGGCATGATTATGCCTAAAGTTGTCGGAGCCTTGACAAGCAAAGGGGTGAGTGTAAAACAAAGAATGTGACGTCACTTCCAAGCTGAAACAAGAAAGGCCATGGTGTCCTTTGTTATATATAGATTTCTATAAAATGATACCCTCTACCCTGAATGTTGGACCGAAGATAAAGTCATCATCATTTTTATCATCTTATCTATTTGTTTGTTTGTTTTAAAATATAATAAAATAATAAACTGTGACGTGTCAATTCTGATATTCTTCCAGGATGCATTTGGCTGGGCCTGTGTGTTCTGGGTCACAGCAGGACTGGAGATGGCAGGCGTAGTCTTCTACGCCATCTTTGCCAGCGGTAAGCAGCAGTCTTGGTCGAACTATCGCGACGCCAGGGAGCTGGAGGATGATAGCGCCAGGTTAAGCGCGAGGTACCAACACAGCGTGGGCGGTGGTCGCGCATACGGGGCTCCAAATTTAGGTGTTAGCAGGAGAACTATTGACGAAAGTTATGTTGATGACGAGGAGAGGCCGTTACTGTGGTATGCCTCGAACAGGGAGGAACATGAATTTACCGACTCCATGACGCTTTACTGAAAAGTAAAGACACAGGAAATAAGTAAACTCCCTTCCATGGTCACAGATTGATTTTTCACTCGATATTTACAGATACGTCTTTGATTAATTATGTGCATATTTTTGTGGAGAATTGGTAGAGAGTACAAATACATATTAGGTAATATGACATGCACTCGATAGCCGGCGGCTAGACCGACCTGAGCTTGATGGGAATTGTTAAATCAAATATAACAGATAGCATTCGTATTGTGAGATTCTGACCTTTTGCTTTGATATTTTTATATTTTATTTTTGCCTTGATATTTTGTTCTGACAGCGGCTTTAATTGATTTTACAATAAGATCATTAGGGGAAATTTGGGAAAATATCCTTGTTGGACGCATAATGCATAAGTTATTGCTGGAAAATGCACAATGTACAATATGACAATATTCTCTAACCCAGGATTCCAACACTTAAAGCAAAGCAAATGTAATTTTTCACTATGTGTTCAATACAAAACTTTTTGTACCATGAAGTGATTATTTCAGACACTAAGACTCATGAATGATAGGAATATTTATTCCCTCAGGCTCTCATGACACTGGATGTATAGTATGTTACCCCACGTGGTAAGCCTTAATCATTATAGCATTCTATATTAGAATGCAATCCAATGGAATGAAATATTCCAAGAGACGAATAATCTGTCAAACTCTCCGAAGACCGTCTACAGAGACAGAGGCAGGACAGCGACAACGTTATATACATGCGCTGTAAAATTAAAGAATATAATCGCCTTGAAGATGTGAAGGTGAAACGACAGAAATGCTGAAAAAATTGGGCTTGGCAGTCTTCAGGTTTTCATGTGCTGTAAAATGTGCAATTATTAAAGAATGTAATCACCTTGACAACTGACAAGTCAGTCTTCTTTTGTGTGTGATTATTTTGATTTAACATGATTAAATATAATAATTGTTTTAAAGGAATTTGAACATATTGCATACGGAATGCATTGTTCAAATGGCGATGACGCCATAATCAAAATTGGAATTGCCTTACCCAAGTTAAATAATCTCAAGAATTGCAAGGTCTTATGGGAAAGGCTTTTTTGATTGATATGTTTGACTTGGTTTTGTCTCAACATTTTTAAGTATCATACAATTCAAAGGGCAGAGAAATGCATTGGTGGGCGGTAACTACATGTATATCCAAACTGGTCCTCTCTGTGGCAAAGTAGAAAAAGCTTTCATTTGAAGTGTAGCCTGCCAACTGAGCTTCTACGGCTCAGCCGTAACACCGCTGTCTTGGACACAGGCGTCGTCATCAATATTTCATCGTCAATAATATTTCCTTTCTTTTCACAAAAAAGGTCCTTCAAAAGATGGCGATGTGGGGATGGTCTTTTCTAACACAATGCTAACGCAGCTTCTCTGTCGCACTGAGAAGATTATTTCCTCCACAAATTGTAATCCAAGTAGGTGATCATAAAAAGAAATATTTTCAAGCGAGAAGAACACCTTTAACATTGCTATGAAATAAAAATATTTTGCATTTCATTTTTAATACACGTCGAAAATGTACTTCAAAGTGTTTCAGAACTTCCTTTCGTGGACGCAAGTCCAAACTAGGTTTCTCACGAACCTAAATAGGGGAGACCGGGGATAGTTGGACCCCGGGGTAAGTTGCCCCCCCCCCCTCCCCTCCCCCTATCAAGTCTCTTTAATAAATGTACTTTAAGATGCTAAATTATTTCATGTGGACTCACTGAAGACGCTTTCTTAGCACTATTGGATACGGTCACTTTACAAAATCAATTCTTTTACCCCATAGTTACTTTGTCATAAATTGATGGGGGGCCAATTTACCCCGAGGTCCAACTAGCCCCGGTCTCCCCTATGTAGACAAACAGACCAGTAATCACACGCTTAAAAGAAACGATCGAAAGGAACGAATATCATCAAAATAACTTTTCATCAAAGTTATAGAAATGATCAAGTTAGTCAAAAAGTATGTGCGCGACGGCTAAAGGCTGAATAGGAACTGGACACTTTCTGCCCACCCCCTTGACCAAACATGTAAAAAGGAGTCATAATTGGCACCAAAAGTCAATCTCACCTTGCCAGTAATTTTACTTACATTAGCGTGGAATTTAGGCACACTGATTGGCATTATCAAATGAACAAGTTTTTTGGTATTCAAAATCTTGGCAGTTATTTGATATAAGGCGCGTTTAAACGTACAAAGAAAATCGCTGGCCGTAATATCTCTGTCGCATTCAGATTGTTGTTGTAAGCAGACAGTCACGTGTTCATAAATTGACGTCACTTGNGTAACAGGGTGGTACTAGAAATTTGTGTTTACGGAGCATGTGCACACTTGCACTCACATCTGTTATGTATCTTTAAAATTTTGGTTGTAAGTAAATCTGCATTTTTTAAATTTTGTTTGATGCAAAAAAAACATAATATGCGGGATAAAGGTAATAGCTGAATGCGATCTCTTTCTATCGCTTTCTCTCTCTGTCTATTTCTCTCCAGGGGCGTACTGTGGTCCTGCCATTGCCATGTTGTTGACAGGGTTTGTTAACTGCCATCTGGGCTGGGAGTGGATCTTCTACATATACAGTAAGTAAACTTCCAAACCATCTCAACAAAAATCCTGAACTGGTTAGTTTTGGTACCCTTGGGGTAGTAAAAGGCGAGCTGGTTGTAACACTTCCTCCTACAGTGGGGACCCTTCGCATCTCGTAAATTACCTGACGGTGAATGGTAGTCTAGACGATAATATGCGTTGTGTTTGCTGTGCACAGATGCCTCAGCTGTCGCGTTTGTTAGATTATGCCAACAAAGTTTAGCATGAAAAGGAATATTACAACGGTATAAAGCTAATGTACCAAAGTTTTGCCAAGGGTTGAATGTGATATACATATACGTAGTTCGCCACAAATTAAAAAAGTCTGATCTGTTCAATGTATGCTATTGTTTTGGTGTAAAATATTACATTTTTGTTGGCTGGTGGCATGAGGAGCAAAAAAAAATATCTTGGGCGAAGCTCTCCTTAGCAGGATATCTTATAGGGCTTTTTATCATTTTCATTGGCAGTTTTAAAGCAAAGATTATAACGTCAGATAGTTGGTAATGTTAGACTGAAGTCCACTGACACCATTTTGATGAAATCATTGTACAACTGATATATACGTAAATATATGCATATCCCAGGTATTGCTATTGCTTTTGAACGGTTGTTAAGGAATAAATTTCAAGATAAAGCTTGTGGAATCAGATATAATCCGATATAAATGTTCTTTTCCTGGCTGGTCATCAAATGCATATTTAAGTTTATATCCTGGTTGGTAACCCGTTTGTCAAATGCTTATTGTAGGCATAGCTGGCGGAATTTGGGGCATACTGTGGGTGCTGATTGTTTTCAAGTCTCCGTATAAAGCCCTGCATAGACTGGGACAGAAAGAGAGAGAGCTCTTTGAGGAAGAAAGGAGGAAAAAACACGCTGATTTATTTACGTCTGTACAATCGGCAGCTCCACAAGAGGCGGTAAGCGCCGGATGTTACGTCCTTGTTTATTCCAGTGGAATAAACACTGGCCTCAATATTTAACTGTTAGATTTAATGTCAACATGTTTCGTCCTTTATTGAAATTAATAATGAAGTATTTGGTAAATTTGGGTATGTTTTTAACTTTATATAGAAACCTCCAATTTGCGCATGCATTAAAATGTTGCTTCGTTTATCAATTTACAGGTCAGGGCTATACCGTTCAAGGCGATTCTGACGTCATTTCCTGTGTGGGCGGTGTTTGTAGCGGGCACTACGAGAAGCTGGGTGCTTCTTCTGGTCACCAATTATTTCTCTCAATATTTAGAGAATGTGTATAATCCTAATATAATTGAGGTACGTAATTTTTTTTTGTTCAAGTCCGTCGAGAAAATAATTCAAAGCATTTTGTACAAAATAAATTTGAATTTAACTTATGTCAGAAAAGGGTATGTTTCCAATCAACATAGACCGACCTAACTCAGCACGTGTCATCTCAGCCTTAATGTGGTTATCTCACCATAGGTGACACATCGAATCCACGTGTACTCCCACCCACTGTAATTACATCAAGAGTGAAATTGGTTTCTCGGGATCTCTGGAAACCTACCGTTAATAACGACCAGTGACGGATTTCACAAATCAAGGATAAGGATGACATGCTTAAATTATTTGCGAGTTCTTGATGTGCATTTTGTGGACTATTTTTTCAGGTAGGGTATCTGTCCTCCTTGCCGTTCTTTGTTACCACGGCAACCGTGTGTCTTGGGGCCATGATTGCTGACACCTGTCTGAAAAGAAGAGTGGTCTCTAGGACCGTTGCCAGAAAGCTGTTCAACTGCGTCGGTGAGGGGTCATCGATTTGAATCATCAGTATCTTAAGTCTACAAACCGCACGCTGATTGGGGGGGGGGGAGGGGGGGGGGATAAAAATTATGTACCTAATTACTGTCATAGCTATGTCATCATTTTTAGCTTTTGCCTTGTGTTCCCTGAAGGCGGGGATGGGCTGCGGAAATAGTCTACTCTTTGTCGAGTTGTGACAATGATGATAAAAATGGTTGGCCCCAAAGTATTTTAAGAAATATGAGATTATATACAATGATGAGCTATGGATTGATATTTTTCATAACTTTTGTTGTTATTATAATTATTATAATTATTATTATTATTATTATTTCACTTCTAGGGTTTGGAGTGGAGGCCAGTATACTGTGTCTGGTCGGGTTTATGACGTGGTATTTTCCCAGTAAAGTTGCCGCCGTCACACTAATTGGGATATCATGTGGAGCCAGCGGATTCGCTGCTTCAGGTAAGATACACGAATAGCTATGAACAGTTTTCAAATTAAAATTCAGAAGATTCGAGCTTCTGATATATTTGTTAAGACATAGTTTGTTAGAATATGAAATGAGATATACATGCATTGCGTGCTTAGTTTGATTATCATGTTAGAGGCGATATATTTTATATAACAATATAACAATTCTATGATGAATTATCAACAAACGACTCACTGATATTCCTAGTTTTAAATATAGAAATATAAAATCTTTTACAAGACAATTGATATAAGATATTACACCAAAAAATAATAACGATAGTAATCAATTTTGGTGAGACGGTGGAAAAAACAAAATTTTTGAATGGAAAACTCGTTTTTAAAAATATTTTCAAAATGAATGCAAAGCGTGGGTTTGATATTGACATTAAACACTTCAGGTTACCAGGCGAATCCTCTTGACTTGGCACGTGATTATGCCAGTATTTTAATGGGCATATCAAAACTGGGCGGCATAGGGGGCATGATTATGCCTAAAGTGGTCGGGGCCTTGACAAGCAAAGGGGTGAGTCTAAAACAAAGAATGTGACGTCACTTCCAAGCTGAAGCAAGAAATGGCATGGTGTCCTTTGATATATATTGATTTCTATAAAAGGATACCCTCTACCCTGAATGTTGGACCGAAGATAAAGTCATCATCATTTTTATCATCTTATCTATTTATTTGTTTGTTTTAAAATATAATAAAATAATAAACTGTGACGTGTCAATTCTGATATTCTTCCAGGATGCATTTGGCTGGGCCTGTGTGTTCTGGGTCACAGCAGGACTGGAGATGGCAGGCGTAGTCTTCTACGCCATCTTTGCCAGCGGTAAGCAGCAGTCTTGGTCGAACTATCGCGACGCCAGGGAGCTGGAGGATGATAGCGCCAGGTTAAGCGCGAGTTACCAACACAGCGTGGGCGGTGGTCGCGCATACGGGGCTCCGAATTTAGGTATTAGCAGGAGAACTATTGACGAAAGTTATGTTGATGACGAGGAGAGGCCGTTACTGCGGTATGCCTCGAACAGGGAGGAACATGAATTTACCGACTCCATGACGCTTTACTGAAAAGTAAAGACATGAAATAAGTAAACTCCCTTCCAGGTTTGCAGATTGATATTTCGCTCGATATTTACAGATACGTCTTTGATGAATAATGTGCAAATTTTTGTGGATAATTGGTAGAGAGTAAATATACATATTAGGTAATATGACATGCACTCGATAGACCGACCTGAGCTTGATGGGAATTGTTAATTCAAATATAACAGATAGCATTCGTATTGTGAGATTCTGACCTTTTGCTTTGATATTTTTATATTTTATTTTTGCCTTGATATTTTGTTCTGACAGCGGCTTTAATTGATTTTACAATAAGATCATTAGGGGAAATTTGGGAAAATAGAGAGTTTTGGCAAGGCCTTCCGTACGACGTATAACATGCGACGTCATCACTTTGTGCGTAGTTTTTCTCAAGGACAAGTCATAAGTCATACGGCACTACGTATGAATCGGTGTTTACACGTAGGTAAGAAACGTATCGAATTTAATAGATTTACGCTTATTTCTTTCAAGTTTAACATACTGCAGAGGAATATATAGGGTGTTAAGATTCCACTGAATCACTTTTAGACGCTGTCGGTAAAAATATTCTGTGAAAACAGCTGGAAAAACAGCCAGTCAATCAGTCGTCCGTAGTAGTATCAAATTCGATTTAAGTTGATTTTTTTTTTTTTCATAAACAACAGGATCTGCGGCATCAATTGACGTAAATAACACATTCCATTCAACATCTTAATTATTCATCTATCTAAAAAAAATCCACAAGCAGCCCCATGTTCGTGTAATCCATATATATATAGGCCTATACCCTTATCATTTTATTTCTTTGAAATAGCGGCTCCTGGCGGAAAAAAAACGCATACGGAGTGAGACCTGCCAAAACCACTGCTAGCTTTCTCGCGTACGTAAAACGTATTACGTATTGAACTATACGTTACACGTCATACGGAAGGCCTTGCCAAAACTCTCTAATTATCCTTGTTGGACGCATAATGCATAAGTTATTGCTGGAAAATGCACAATGTACAATATGACAATATTTTCTAACCCAGGATTCCAACACTAAAAGCAAAGCAAATGTAATTTTTCACTATGTGTTCAATACAAAACTTTTTGTACCATGAAGTGATTATTTCAGACACTAAGACTCATGAATGATAGGAATATTTATTCCCTCAGGCTCTCATGACACTGGATGTATAGTATGTTACCCCACGTGGTATGCCTTAATCATTATAGCATTCTATATTAGAATGCAATCCAATGGAATGAAATATTCCAAGAGACGAATAATCTGTCAAGCACTCCGTAGACCGTCTACAGAGACAGAGGCAGGACAGCGACAACGTTATATACATAAGCTGTAAAATTAAAGAATATAATCGCCTTGAAAATGTGAAGGTGAAACGACAGAAATGCTGAAAAAAATTGGGCTTGGCAGTCTTCAGGTTTTCATGTGCTGTAAAATGTGCAATTATTAAAGAATATAATCACCTTGACAACTGACAAGTCATTTTTGTGATTATTTTGATTTAACATGATAAAATGTTATAGTTCTTTTAAAGGAATTTGAACATATTGCATACGAAATGCATTTTTCAAAGGGCGATGACGCCATAACCAGAATTGGTTAAATAGTCTCAAAAATTGCAGGGTCTTTGGGAAAGGCTTTTTTTGAGTGAAATGTTTAACACCGGTTTTTTATTTTATTTTTGCCTCAACATTTTAAGTAACATACAATTTATAGGGCAGAGACATACATTTGCTGAAGATAACTTCATGTATATGCAAACTGGTCCTCTTGGTGGCAAAGTAGAAAGTTTCCATTTGTTCTGTCAACTCAGCTTCTACGGCTCAGTGGTAACTCCGCTGTGTTGGACCTAGGCAGACACTGATACGCTGGGTCGAGTCCTAGACTGTAAACTTTTGCTAGTAATAATTTATAAAAACCGCTTTTGTTTACTATAAAAAGCACGTACGAACAGAGCGTGGATGGTTGAGTCACGGCGCAGTCGGTAGCGTGCCCATAGTTAGAAAAAAGCCATAGTTGTGGAAAGTCAAGAGATCAAACCCTGGATTTGGTAAATCACGAGTACGCATGCATGTTCTCGTAGATCCGGGCAAATTTCTTTTGCATAAAAAACGGTATTGTTTGGATTAGTGTTCGATTTAACAAGAACTTATTGCTGCTCATTAAAATAAAGTCTGCATCGTCAATAATATTTCATTTCTCTTCACTAGAATTAGTCCCTCATAAGATGACAACGCGGGGATGGTGTTTTCTAACACAATGCTCAGGCAGCTTCTCTGTCGCACTGAGAAGATTATGTCCTCCACAAATTGTTATCCAAGAAAGAAATATTTTTTACGCTAGAAGAACACCTTTAGCAATTCGTTGAAATAACTGATTTTGCATTTCAGTTTCAATACACGTCGAAAATGTACTTTAGCATTATATATATATAACATTTTAAGTGTTTCAGAACTTCCTTTCGTGGACACAAGTCTATTTTATCCAATAATACAAACTAGGATCTCACGCACCTAAATAGGGAAGACCGGGGCTAGTTGGACCCCGGGGTAAGTTGGCCTATGTAGACAAACAGACCAGTAATCACGCTCTAATTAACGCTCACCTTACTATTGGACAAAATGAAACACAAACATACAAATAAATGCACGACAAATTATTAACCAGATGATTGAAAGGAACGAATATCATCAAAATAACTTTTCATCAAAATTATAGAAATGATCCAAGTGAGTCATAAAGTACGTGTGCGATGGCGATGCTAAGATATTATAGGGTGTATATGGACTGGATATTTTTCGGCCCACCCCCTTGACCAAACATGTAAAAAGGAGTTATTATTGGCCCCAAAATTCAATCTCACCTTGCCAGTAATTTTACTTACATTAGCGTGGAATTTAGGCACACTGATTGGCATTATCAAATGAACAAGTTTTTTGGTATTCAAAATCTTGGCAGTTATTTGATATAAGGCGCGTTTAAACGTACAAAGAAAATCGCTGGCCGTAATATCTCTGTCGCATTCAGATTGTTGTTGTAAGCAGACAGTCACGTGTTCATAAATTGACGTCACTTGATGGTCAGTCCCGCAATAAGCCATCTCTCTGAAAGGACATCTGTTCCTTGAGGAGGATCTACGGAAGGACCTGCTACCGTTTGATGTCCTCGTTCGAATTTTTTGGCGTTAATGTTTTCACTCAAAAACCTTTTTTCTTTTTTTTTTTGCCTAGTGGGAACGCGCCACTTGAGCACTAACCTAGCCCCTTTCATGCAGTTACAGTGGTTTTACGGCATCTTAAATCACTGCCAATCACAAAAATACATGTATCATTTTCACAACTCGATGCTTTGACAAATGTTATAGAAACATCGTTGTTTGCTTGCGTTGCAAACTCACAACAATCATATGAGCTTGCTAAAACTTCCAAAACTATCAAAGCTTGCACAGCCTATCGACGTTCGATGTGGGGGGAGAAATGGGCCTTGATATTTTAGAGATAGATCCTGTGAGAAGTTTAGAGAGACTGTTCTCGTTTATTATATACGCTAATGAAAAATCTTATTCTTCCCGAAGACACGAAGTAGGAAATTTCAAATTAAAAAGACAATGCCCATTAAAAAATTGAAAGCTAAAATCTGTTAAAGATGATGGCGCTTAAAGCATAAAGCCATTTATCGTGCGTGAGGTATAAGATAATGGCTTGAGGTAGATGGAGATCAGAGTTGGTTCTACTAGTATCAGACTGTGCATGAAAAAAGCTTTGATAACTCTTCTTTTCAAAGAGACATCCAGGACAATAAGAAGACATCTTTCTATTTATCTCCCTCTTTGCCCCCCCCCCTCTCTCTCTCTCTCTCTCTCTCTCTCTCTCTCTCTCTCTGTCTCTCTCTCTCTGAGCCTCCATACAGTAAGGCAGCAGTGGCTTGCACGAGCCGCGTGTGTCAGTATCGTGTAGATGGGCGTCTGCCGTGAGCAACGCGTCGTTTATTTACAGAAAATTTCAAAGAATAAACATACACACTGGGGCCGTTATTTGATCATACAAAGATAGAACCTTCAAGTACTCTAGCTCACTTTCTTTTAAGGACAAAAAATCGAAATTCGAAAGTTTTTTTAATAAAAACCATTTGATGCATTCATTTAGATTTTAATGGCTAATATGAAGTGTTCAATTTTTATACTCGTATTTCCTTCTATGTAATAGAAAACATATAATGACAATTATTAGATTTTAAAACTATAGCTTAATTGACTCTAGGAAGAGGTGGCATAATTTGGTCTCTACTATATCGGCCACTTCGTCATTGTATATTAAGTCCCTAGTCAGGTGTATTTTCTGGCAATTGCGACAGCACATTTAACTTTATGTCAAACATTTGTCTGTGGAAAACACGCTACAAATCATCCTGAAGATATTTACTAACGCGTTCACTGGAACCGATGACACCATTTTAGACGAAGAGAGAATTGTTTTTATTATTAAATCTATCTGAATCGCAGGGTGTATTTCTCCTGGTCGAATTTTACCCCTATCCGACAATAGACGGAATTAATTATGTTTGATATTGAGGACTATTAAGGATTATTAAGGACTATTAAGGATTATTTCTCCAGGTACTGTACCAAGGCGCTAAAGATTCCCAAAAGAAAGATGTTCCAATATTTGTAAGGTCAAGAGACGCTTTCAGTGTTGAATAATCAACGCCACGTTCCCGAGTCATCTGAATTTGCCATCTTCATCTTGTATGTAATCTCTCTCTCTCTTTCTCTCTCTCTCTCAAGCCAAATAAAAATAACTAGCAAATATATATGTATAATCTATTTATTTTTTCACGAGTACATATTAAATAAACCTATTCTTAAACAATTAGTACAGGATGAACCCCATAAAGTAACAATATACATCACATTCACCAATACTTCTGGTACCAAATTGGTGCATATCTCCCACGCACTTACTCTAAAAAAAACAAAATGGTAAATGTCTCAACGCACTTAAAGCTACAATTAAATTAAGGAAGTTTCTCACGTTACACTATACTTAAACTGTGTGTTGAAAGCAAGATTTTATTACTGTAAAAAGTCGAATCCCCATAAAAAAAAAAAATTGTCACTTTGCTAATCCTCATAACGTAAACAACATTTTTCAAACATTTGCTATGTGTGTCTTTTCATCCATTTATGTTTTGTTCATAACAAAGAGAAATGACATTGTTTTTAAAATTCTCAATAGGTTAATGTTTTTTATCCATACACATAATTGGTCGTAATGAACATGTGACATTTACTTAGTGTTTCTTATTTAAAGTTTGTAATTATATGATAGCTGCAAGAGCTGATCCAACAAGAACCGATCAGTATTAATTGATCAGTATTTCATAACCATCTGAATAACCACATGTACTTTGTTCATTGTTAAGACGTTGTAACATTGATACAGGTTAATTATGTTTCTGTTGTGCAACAGAGTGAAAGGAAAATAAACCCAAATTGTCAAAATTCTACAATATAAGAGCATACTCTCATGCTGTGAAATAAAAAAAAAAAGAATCATAAAATGAAAGAAGCCATTTTTAAAATCCACAAATCCACAACGGTCTTAGTTAAAAGAAAAAGATAATTGAGATTTGTTAAAGAAGATACGATTTTGGGTAGAAAAGAGCAAAAAAGATAGAGGGAGGAACTCAGACTTGTTCTGAAAGATTTTAAACTTTGTTAAATCTTTTAATCAATTTGAAAAGCTGTTGTTAAGAATTTTTGCATGAAAAATATTAAATAACATAGCACACATACAGACGCTCGCGAGCACACACACACATATTAATACATACGCACACAGGGAAGAGCCTTGTTATGTCCAAAACGCGATAAAAAAACTAAATTTGCCACCTGTGTAAACTGTCTCAAGCAAATTAAAAACATGAAAGCAGCCCCCCGAAACACGTTGAAAAGTCCCTCGCCTCTTCCTCCCGTTTATCGTCGGAGGGCTTTTTGACAAGAATCGTTTCTTTCTTTGAGTAGAAACTAAAGTTATGTTCGTTTACGCTAGGAAGGGTTGATCCTTTCGTCTGCACTATATCTCTCGTTTGTGCCGAGTTACACCCTTCCTCACATCAAAGATGGCCGATCGCGCGCAACAAAGCAGACGATCGCTATTCAGTGAGTATGCATGTTACAGGGCCGCTACTTTTAAGTGGCATTGCCTCAGAACTCGAGTTTCGAATCTGTGTTTCTCGTTGTTCCCTCACAGGGCCCAAGCCATACTAGATTGGCCCCTCGGGTGTATATATCATATTTGAGGGAAAAGCGCGTGCGCTTTTGTCAGCCAGATGTGGAAAGTTGTTTACAAAAACTGGTCAATTGCTACTGTTTTAGGATTTTTTTTCGAAAAAACTCGGTGGTACACAGCTGCGATATCCAAACTCAACCAGCACTTGGATGTTTGCAAAATAGCGGAACGAAAGGGAGATAGATTTATCTATCTTTTTTTAAATTTAATATGCATATGTTCTGAATGTATCGAATTTCATACATTTCCTTTACGGCATTAGTAAAATAATCTAAATAGACATCTCATCTCATGTGTGCAAATACATACAAAAAAGTTCAAAAATAAATCAAATTATTTTATCTTGATCTCAAAAGTAACGTTTCACTCATTCAATTTTTAAAACATAGCCGAAATATAATCAATTTTTAAAACTTTCTTTGCATATGCTAAGCAGTTAGCTAGTTTGGATAACCGTTAAAAACAATGCTGTCTTCGTTTTATTTTAAGAAATCTTAACATGTGGCGCATTTCAACGGCGTATTGTTTTCAAACCACTTTGGTCGTATTTTATGTTGTTAGAGTACGGCACACGTGTGACATCTCATTTTCCGTAACTGCCGTAGATACCCGTCCCATTTGACAAGGTTTTCCTTGGGCGTGCAGCTTGTGAATGGAGAGCGCACGCGACGGCGTTGGTATCTTTTTAGAGTTCTATAGTTCCACATTTGTTTAAAGATATAGATTGTGCGTTCTGTTGCTATGATGCTTTTGGCATTGCTAGGATATTTTAAACAACAATTAGAAAATGTTAATAAACAACGGAGATACAAAAAGTCACACCCAGCGAGAAACCACGTGGGGGATCAGCAGTCGTCTGCTTCGATGTCAACTCCGCAGAAAATATTTGTGCTTGTGGCCAATGGTAACTTGTTGAAGCTCGTAACTTTGATTTCCCCTATCTCCTAGATCAGATCCATTGTATCTGAAACCATAAACCGATAGAAATTTTAAGAAGAAGGAGGGAAAAAATTGAGTCGTACTTTCTGTAGACCAAGCATTTGTATCGCTTCAAAGTGAATTTGTGAATATTTCATATCTTGGCACCAATAAAAAGATGCTTTGGATACTTAATGAGGAAGCTGTGTATTTTTCAAAAGCTGGTAAAAATCCACAAATTTTTTTTTTTTTTTTTTTTGAAACACCATTCTTGGTTTTTAAATATTCTTTTTTTCTTTTAGCCATGCAATGTTAAAACGTAATCATTCCTAAGGTTATCCTGCGCTTAACAAAAGAAAAAAAAAACAATTCGATTTTCAAAAACAGAGAAAAAACTCGAAGTTCGAGCAACCTTATCTTCAGACATATTACAAGTGACAAGTATAGGCTACATGTTGACCCACATACGCAAAAAATATTTCCTAATTTTTAAAATCCTCACCACTCACTATAACTGAGTCCTGTCCGTCCAGTAGGAATATGATAGAGTGTGGTCGGGGGCCTGCTGTCTTCCGGGGAACGTAAGGGGTGGGGCTGGACCAGAAGGGTATTCCGCATACTGCCCCCCGTACATGGTGTTCGAATACTGTGACGGATGGTGTTGACTAGGGTAACCGGACAGAGGTGTCGTCATCCTGGAATAAGGTGGGCTGAAAATATGAGAAAATTTAAATCAAGTGTGTATAGATTGTCAAAAAAGTATATTGCAAGATCTGCATTTTATACAGTTGTGGTCATTTAGCATTTGTCGGTGGAAAGAAGTTTTTACTGAAGATTAAAAGTGTAAAAGTCGACTCATTCACATCAACAGCTTATATAACTTATAAGGTACCAGATAAAGTAAAAATGGTATTGAATACAGGGGTAATTTTTTTCCTGAACCTAGAAGTTGTCATGACAAAACGCTGAGTTTTCCGATGTCGAGAATATCTCTGAAAGTAGACTGATTTTTTGTTAACAGCTGGTTGGAGATAACTCCATGTCTACTCCCACACCCCTCGCGGACAGGCAAGCACGTGCACGTGCGTGCGCGCACACATTCGCACAGAGAGAGAGAGGTGGAGATGAGAGAGGGGGCAATAGGTAGGAACATATCTGTGTATGCATGTTTAAGCTGCAAAAACCAAAACAATGAACTTACCCCCCCCCCCCGACTCTCTAGCAACAACGGAAAGACGCAAAAAATTAATACATGTGAAAAGTTTCTGCATTTAACTCCTATACATCAGCTTACACGTTATCAATCAACAGTCCACGAAAGTAAAAAGCGTGTGAGAAGAATGGATAAGCAGTGAAACATACGACACACATTCAATAAAAAGCACGTTTTATCCTTAGCAGCAGGCTGCGTGGCAGTCAACCTGAACTGAGATGCGGTTTTCTGGGATTTCGTCCACACAAAGAAGTTCGGCAGGTTACACGTATGGGTCCGATCCCTACTGATGAATTCTCCATATATATATATATATATATATATATATATATATATATATATATATATATATAGTGAATGGACGAGAACAACGGAAAATGAATCCTTGCAGGGGCTACAGATCAAAACAAAAGTTTTCTTGGGGCTGAAAAATTCATTTCCACTTTTAGATGCTCTGAAAAATCTCTGAACTTTGCAAATGAAAATGAAAACCCAAAATTTGAAACATTTTAAAAAGATTTAGTATGACACAGTAAGCATCTTCTACTGCTTTTTTTCTCTTTATAAAATCCCATGAAACTGACGAATCCTCTGGTGTATAGTCTCCTTTGGACTAAACTGAAATTATAATAAATTATAACTATTTTCTCTTTCCTGACAGGCGACTGACTTTTGTTCCAAAAGAGAAAGAAATTCGGAGCCAGTCTGATAGGGCCACGTGCCTCACTTTCTGTCGTGAACTTACGGAATCTCTATGTTATGTAATTACATTACGTCCAATTTATACATGTATTTTCCAATGTACACGTGTGCTACATTATCTTTCGCTTGTGTTAAACTTAAAACTTGTTTACCTCAACCATCTTTGCAATTTATTTCTATTGCCTAATCGGTGTTATTTTTCAATTTACTTACACATGTACACATGTCTATGTTGCAACAACTTATTTTAGTTTTTTTTAGATAATAAATATCGTAAAATACGGCCTACCAGTTTGCTTATCATCTCGAGCAAATGCACACTGTTTGGTCGGGAAGTCATACATCAAGAAAATGTACATTTTGCTCGACGTGATATGAGTTGTTTCTAAAATCGTGGTTAGACAAAACAAATAACGATTATAGCCATTTCACAATGGAAACAGTGGACATGCTAATAGTTCAAACAACAAAAAAAAAACTAAGTTGCGATTCGTAATCAGCCTACTCCCCGTCCACTAGATTGTATACGGCTAAAGAAGAATGTTCTTTTCCCAATCAGATTTCAAAATTTAACCAATATTTTATTGGTATTCAAAATTGGACCTTTATAGTCTGCATATGAAATAATATCGGTGGTAATAATTTAATCTGCGTAATATTATAAATGACATTACAAACTACTCAAATATTGCATTCTATGTTGCCTGTTTAGTCGAAGCTTTCCAAACTAAGATATCAATTTTTTATTGTACAGTTTTTGCCTAGATAAAAAATTAAATGAATGATGACTTTTAGATAGAGAGGAGGGTATAAAAATTTCATTTGCTGACGTTTGTATATAAGGTTAACTTTCGTAAATCGTAAGGTGTCTGTACAAAATCTACGGGCAAGTGTTTCAAACCAACTGAATTCTACCCACTAATACCTTCTATTTTTTAATTGGAATTTGGTGGATAATTTTTTGGGGCAAGTATCATATGCGGTAAACCTTACTGGAAGACAATTTATCGCAAATTAATAGGGGACGGGGAAGGGGGGGCAATGTAATTAGGAACTGACAGATAATTCGACAAAACCAACTCAATCTTCACTGCATTGTTAGCAGTCGTCTCTGGCTGGTTTTACTGCGATATCCAAACGAGTTAAGTACGTACCAAGACTCGGGGCTCATTTGCCCAATGAAACTATCATTCCTCATAGATCGTTCCAAGTCTGCGGGAACTCTCGCTGAATACAACCAGATATACAGATTAATACGACCTGAGGTGGTTCGAAGTAACATTTTCATGAGAACATAAAAATGCATAATCCAAAGATAAAAATCAGCTATAATTAATGAAACACTTTCCTCAGAACTTAAAATCGCATAGGCTTTTCCACAGATAGAAATCAGTTATAATTAATAATTCAGAGCAAAGAATATGAAGATTTTCTCCGCGTTAAATAACAACACAGCACTGCTCCCATTGACGAAGTTACGAGGAGAGAAAAATAAACTTTTTCTTCTTTGTACATTACCTGCGCTGGACAATATAGAAATATGCACAAAATAGTCAGAGAAATATCTGTGGATATTTAGTGAAAAATTCTCCCTCAGTGTGACCCTGATAGTGGATATAAGTCCCCCTATGAAAAATACCACAGATAACATACAAGTGAAGTTGCCATCTTCTTAAATTTTGAAATAGGCTAGGCATTCTTCGTCTTCGCTTTTTTTTTCAAATTTGCTACCCCTCCCCCTCCCCCCAAAAAAAATCGTATTTTAAACCAAATGCTAGCAACCTTGATATCAAAAAGCTCTAAAACACTATGTCTAATAAATAAAAAAGATAAGCGAAGTGAAGCATCTACAAGGGCGTGTCCTAATATAAGGCAATGCCTCAATTAATCAGATTTATCGAAAGCCAGTTGTTCACGCACAGCTTACCACACGATCTGGGAGACTTCTTGAAATACTTCCGTGTTTGGTTTTTTTTTTTTTTTTTTTCAAAAAAAAAAAAAAAAACGTACGAATGAGTAATGGTTTGCATATATGTACTTTGTATAAGCGACTCAAATTGACTCATTTTGATTAATTTCCCTACCTATTTCAGGAACTTACAGAGAATGATTGAAAAACTCTCCTAGAATGAGAATAACAAATTAATAAGTAGAAATAACTACTTATCATTTGAGAACAGCCATGTTTTTTTTTTTTTTTTTTTTTTTTTTTTTTGAAACTTAGGAAACAGAACACTACACCACACAGGCAATTGCACTTCATGGAAATAATTTCGAGGAATTTCGAATCACATAACTGGGGCTACACAACCTGCGGTGGGTCGAAATCACATTTTCCTCAGAACATAATAAGCGCATAATCCAAAGATAGAAATCGCCTAATAAAACAGAGTAAAGAATGTGATGATTCTCTCCGTATCAAATGACAACACAGCACTGGCCCCGTTGACGAAGTTACGCGGAGAGAAAAATAAACTGTGTATCGTAGACCCAGGCCCGGATCAGCTCTTCTTTGTGCCCCTTATCCTCGTCGAACAGTATACCAATATGCACAAAATAGTCAGAGAAATATCGGTGTAAATTTGGTGAAAATTTTCCCTAAGACCGTCGTAGTGAATAGAAAACCCCCTTTGAAAAACACCTCTGTCAAACAAGATACAAGTGAAGTTGCCACCATTATAAATTTTGATATAAGCTAGACCTTCGTCGTGTTCTTTGCTTTTTTTTTTCAAAATTGCAACTCAGTAGTCAGAGAAGAATTTCACCAGCTGTGTTATGTTATAAGAATACGAATAGAGTAATTTTTCTTAAATAAACAGCTAAATCTTGAAATTGTTTACCTTCAATATTTCCTCATTCTCTGATGAGGATGTTCTAGACAGAATTATTGGAGGTAAACAATTTCAATATTTACCTGTTGATTGAAGAAAAAAATTACTCTATTTTTTTTCAAGCCAGTAGATTTTGATATTTTAAACCAAATGCTTGCAGCCTTGAAATCAAGAAGCTGGAAGACTCCCCATGACTTATAATAATAATAATACAACTAGACGAACAAATAAGCTAAGAGGCTGTGTATTTACAAGGATACAGTTCTCATACGAGCCCATGTCACAGTTTCTGGGCTTTGTTGTGCCTCTCTTCTGTGTGACCTTGGCTATATATCCCTCGGACTATTTGTCTGTGCCGTGAAATCATGCTTGATTCCATTTTAATCATAATTGTTAGCAAAAATGTAATAATAATAATAATAATGATAATAATAATAATAAAAGTAATCATACTTTCAGTATGAGATAAAACCGATAGATTCACATAATAGTTGGCAATAAGGTCCTGATATTTTAACTTAAGAAAAGGGCCTCGCTGGTGTTGTTAGTTCAATTACAATTAATTTGGTATAATCGTATTTTAAATTAATTTTTCTTTGAACATGTCATACATTGTTATATAATGATCCCTTTAAAAGCATTTAACTGACAACCAGAACAAAAAGAAAGAACAAAAAAGACCACCTTTTACAAAAAACACCGCCTCACTTATTACTCATTAAAAATTAAGAAAAATTAAGTTTGTGCTTTTTATCAGAATCGTGTCGCATTCAGCACAAATCAAAATTTATAATCAGTTTTTTGCACTCATTTTGTTTCTAGATTTAATATTGCACTTTTTCATTATTTTTATATCACTTTATGATAAACAGTATCACTAGATGCCTTTGAGACAAACGTTGCAACAAACTTCTCACTACAAAATATCGGGAGAAATTCATCGGTGGATTACAGAACGCTGGAGCACACCTGAGTACGCCATAGTATGAACAAATGAGAAAATACAATACACTGGGCATATGGTTGTGAAATCAGGAAAAATAAAAGTGGGCGAGTACGCCCGAGCATGGCCGAGTACGTCCGTGTACGCCCGGTCTGAATGTGTGAGGAAGTGGGGAATATGGCTGTCAAATCAGGAGAAAATTGTCTGTAAAGAGTGCAGGAATATCAGGGCATGCTTAGATGTATACTTATGAGAAAATGAAGTTATGTCTATGATATTATAGTTTTATCAAATTAAACAAACGACAGGCTAACTCAGACAGGAACTTTTCACGTCAAAACCGTACTTGATAATTCGAAGGTATTTTGGATCGATTGAATGAAAGCAAAAACTTTAATTGTGTTGCGGTGTTACCATTCATTATATTCATTACATAGGCTGTACCGTAAGAGCATGGCCTATTTAGGTATAAACTTAATTGTCTTGTAATGGCACAAATTATAAATAAATAAATAAATAAATAAATAAATAAATAAATAGACATTATAATGTGCCCAATATTTTCGTCTACTTATCCACCTATTTAGTTTAGTATCACCAAAGAAATAATAACAGAAACGTATCCATGATTCTTTTTACTCTTGATAATCAATAAGTTTTATCATTTTGAACAGTTTTGAAAATACACACACTGGACAATAGAAGTGTCCCCCCTGAATCAGAGTAATCAAAGTTAGAATGCCTGGTCTACTTATAATATTACTAATGAGTGTAAAACCGCTGTACCATGGAATTGCATTGTTGGTCTTTTTGTGAAATTTGATGTTAATAAAATAATACTAGGAGCATATCATTCCACAGTCATTTATCTCCCCCAAAGTATTGGTTCAGTAGGGATGACACTTCTATTGTCCAGTGTGTGTAGAAGAGAACAGGCTGCCAAAGAATACTGCGTTACCGGTGTACTTATACATAATTTGGTTTTCATCCAAAGCGTTTTCGGTCCAGTGTCTATATTCGAGAGGTTAACGTATTTAACAGTCGGTGTTCTTAAGTGCACATTAGTACATATCGGCATATTTGTGTCTGTGCATGTGTTTCGACGCCCTGAGATCTACTCTACCATCGTTATAGCATTTCTAAACAAACTGGTTCACTTTAGGAGATAATGGAGGAGAGAGAGAGAGGGAGGGAAAGGGGTTATAGAATAATACAAATTAGAAATACACAAAGAGTATATCTGACTAGTTATTAATATTTTCGTTGTCTACAAAAGCTAAATAATCACTGCTAAGCATAAAAACATTAAGTTTGAAGATTGATTCAAAATCAAAGAAGACACAACTAAACAAAGAGAGAGGCACGGCATGTAAAAAAGGTAACATATCTGTACATGATTTAAGTGTGCCCTCTACCAGGGCCACAGATTAATTATGGGCACTTTTCTCCAGCTCCCAGAGAATCGTGTCATGAATTAGCCGGAGACATATCTGTGAATATCTAGTGAAAAAAATCAATCTGTGGACCTGGTAGAGGGTATTTTAACTGTATATAACCAATAAAGCTTACCCGTAGTTAAACTGCGACGGGTTGGCCGGTGCTGGGGCGGGCGGATTGAGAGCCCAATTACACGTCGAATACGGCGACGAGAAGCAGTTCTTCCCCGCCAGAGGGGAGAGGTGGTTGAAGGCGGCGTAAGGGGAGTCGGTGAACAAAGGTTTCGGGAGGGACACTGGCGAGCGGTAGGGACGCTTCATTCGCCTTCTTCGGCGATAGTTACCCGCTTCGAACATGTCCTCAAACGCGGGGTCGAGAGCCCAGTAATTTCCTTTCCTTTCGCCGCCCCCTTCCCGGGGGATCTTTAAGAAGCATTCGTTGAGACTTAAATTGTGCCGTATGCTGTTCTGCCAACCTTTTTGCTTCTTTGTGCTTAAGTTCTGGTAGTATGGAAACTTGTTGACGATGTACTGGTAGATTCCGTTTAGTGTCAGTTTCTTTTCTCCTGATTCTTTGATGGCCATGGTGATTAAAGCTACGTAAGAATAAGGAGGTTTCTGATTAGGATCTAGTTTTTCTTCGCTTTTGTTACTCCCCCCGTTATTATTGTTATTATTATTATTGGTATTGTTCATCTTGCTGGCGACTTTAAAGTCAGTTTTCTTTTCAGATCTCTTTTCGTCAGCGACGATGTCCCCATGGCGGCCGCTGTGATTATCGTCTATTTTAGACATGCTCCGAAATGGCGCAGTTGACGTAAAGCCAGCGTTGCCGACGTTTGGGGGCCTCGTCGGGTCAACGTTGCCGTCTACGGCGCGAGATAAGTGCCACGTGTGAAGGGCTGGCTCCGTTTTAACTTGATGATCCAACATATTCGGTGTATGGTTTTCCCCTGCGCACTCTTCCTGGTAAAGAGTCACCTTCTCTACTACAGATGGCGGCGTCGACCTAAATATGTCCTGAGCAAACGTGAAGGTATCTTTGAAAGGAAATCTGTCCATCTCTAACTACGAAATTGTGAAATAAGTGCTAAGCCTGTCCACTCTCCGTCCGGACTGTGAATGTCGTTGATGGAAACTGTAAATCTAAGAAGTATTATTTCTCGTCGGCGTAATTTAATTGTTCCTAAAAGGTTCGCCTCTTCATGTAGAAAAACAACTTACGTAAATCGTAAGGTGTTGATACAAAATCTACGTTCAAGTGTTTCCAACCTACCGAAATCTTCCCACTTATACGTTTAATTGCTGATGTCCCCCTGTCAACTGTCTCGTCTCCTGAACGAGAGATCGCGTTACGCACGCGCGTGTCGTTTCCATGCCAACGCCGTCCCGTCACCCAGAAGTCAATGCTTTCTCAGCACACTATGTTTCCCGATCAAGCGTTACAACGGTCCTCCCCGATTTTCACTCCACTAATCTCAAAGCCTTGCCACCTAAGTAGAGTTGCCCCTAATCGTTGAAATTATTCGCTTGATTGTAAATGAAACTTGCATGTAATTTTTGGACGAGAACGGTTCAGGAGAAGTGTCAGGAAGCAGATTGGTTATTATCTGAGCAGACGATTTGAAGTGCATCTCGAAGTGGATGCAGGGCGAATTAATTTGAAAAAAAAATTAGTGCGAACAAAAAATAAACGAATAAAATTTAAATTGGGGAAAATGAAAGAAAAGTGATAGATTTAATAATTTGGCTTTTCTTATCTTGCACACTAATAAAGAAAAAACTGATCAGATTTTTTCACTCTTACACCCCCGCAGAAGAAAAATGGCATCGCCTTGAAGCAGACGAACAGACCTTGCTGTTGTAAATGGAAGTTACAGATGCGCTGAGTGGCGAAGAAAATGAAACACTACGGCCCCGGTGGCTTGCGGTGTAGGAGCAGTAATCTTCCTCTTGGATTAAAAGTAGTTTGTTTTACAAGTTATTCTCATATTCCGCGGCCCACCCACAAGCGGGGTTACAATTTCACTCCCGACACCACTTCTTACATTTACTGCGAATTTCAAGCGATGAGTGAAACGCCTGAGACTCGCGCTACTAATGCTTTAAGTGTGCGATTTTGTTTCGTGTCGTAAGGGCAAATATGCGTGCAGAAATCTACGATTTAAAGTACCGCTCACTCCAATAATACAAAGTCCTCTGATCTTGCCTCTAAAAAAATGGAAAGGAAAAAAGAGAGAGGATGAAAGACGCGAAGAGGGGATGGGAGACTTTCTTCGAGCTTGTAAACTTTTCGGAGAATGAATAAAATCTCTTGTAATTTGTCTTAACCTGGCATTGTTAATTATATAAAACATTCGAAAGCTTCACCCTCATATATTATTTTTGTAGCCTACTGATAAGAACTTATCGGCTTAACCTACAGAAAAAAATGTTATTATTTCTAATTGATACTTGCCATTGTGTTATATTGGGTATTTATGTTATTTGTCAAGTAAGAATACAAATATAATAGGTATTGGGCTCAACTTATTAGTTACAAATAATGAGTATAGACGATTGTTTCTTCCCTTACATTTTTGTGAATGAATTCAGATTCTTACTATGTATATAATATGACTGCAGTAACGCGCTATCCTTTTCTCTACAGTTTACATGCAGCAAACAGATTTAGAAAGACCCCAGTTCTGTTTTCGCTATAAGACCACTATACACCCGTGTAAAGCAACATTCATTTCCCAAAAATATATTATGAAATTATTCCATAGAAAAGCAGATTTGCGCATTAAACTCTTTTAGTATAAATCAGTGGAAGTGGGCAGAAGGTATGCGTGTGTGTGTGCGCGCGCGCATGTGTGTGTTGTGGAGGGTGGGGAGATAAAGTGAGACATTTTGATACCAGAAATTAACCCCTAGAATGCAAATGTAAAGCAAGTGTCCATCGCTCTTTGGCAGCCCAATATACCATGGTTATAAAACACGATCCATAATGTTTCCCAAGCGTCTAACCCGTGTTTGTAAATTCTCTTAAGGACTTATATGCGATGTTTTAACAACAGGTTGACTGATGTAACCAAGAAAAGGTTGTTAAACTAAACGGATTGAACTTGAAACATGTAGGAGTCAAAAAATATGGTTAACGATGTCATTGCTCTCTTGCTACATCCAGGTTTATTTGATTTTGATTATAAGAAATTCTCTTCGGCATGGACCTGATATCTACTTAAACATTTAACCCGAAAGAGTCCTGCGAAAAGTGTGCTTATGTTTTTTTCTTCAAAGGCCTGTCATAAACGCACGTTATTTTTTTAAAAAATATTATCGTTCATTGTCTTTTTTTTTTAATTTTTTATTCAGTTCTTAAAACTGCAGTTCGTTCACCCCACCTTTCACTTAAAGCATGCTTTCCTTTCTGTTCCGTGTTCATTAGCACTTGCGAGTATTTATAAATTTCGACTAATATCATATATACTGAATTTCTGTAGCACAATTATTCAATCATCCCCAAGTGAAATGGTAGCGTGCTGTATTTGATGGTTTATTTATTTAATCCTATGTGATTATGTAAATACATGATGTACTTCAACCTCACGTTCGCATCGTCTCCGCTTTGCTTTTCTACCGGTTACAGATGCCAATGATAGCAGGAAAAGACTCGGACAACTCAACTTCGTGGACTTCTACTAATGTTTATTTGTTTATTTTTTATACAATTATCCAGTCAAATAATATTTGTCAAATTGAGATTGACACGTGCCAATTTTCTACGTACGTCGTGCATATTGATACTGAAAAAAGGGAAGAGGGGGATTTAGGGTCCAGACTTCAATTACAATCTCTAAAAAATTAGAATAGAGCGGGATGGATTTTGGCGGCTAGAGTAAACCAGGGCAAATGTCAGATATGGTTTTTAGTGTAGATTTGCCAAAATTCACCTTTAAATTTTGTTTGTAACCTTGTTTAAAGCTATTACTTCCTATGCATCATACATCTGAATATTAACCAGAACTTGACACACACACACACACACACACACACGCACACACACACATCGACACGCACACGCACACATGTACACTCACACACACACACACGCACACACACACACACACACACACACATGTACACTCACACGCACACAGGGTGAAACCATGGATAAAAATTGATCTCAAACGTACGTATATTTTAGTAGCTTCGTTGCAAGATCTTTATTGGAAAAGCGGTTTCTGGCAGTTCTTTTTTTTTTTCGTTTCCCGTACGTTAATAACACTAGAATTAAACTTTGATATGAAAAATGTTATATCACAGTATGTCAACAAGCTAGAAATTGCCCTAGCGGAACTAGTGCTTTTATTTGATCTCCGTTCTTGTTTAACCTTAGCTCGTTAGTATTAAAGTGAGTCTTTTGATAACATTTTCTGCTGCTGTGGATTGTAAAAAAAGAAACTGGCGCATTTCGGTGCACTCATGCCATGACGTGTTATGATCACATCGTGCGAAAATGATAACATTTCTATTTTTCATGTTGCTGTTCCAGGCGAAAACATGTTTATAGATAATATAGCGACTGTTGTATAAACCCCGGTCGTGAGTACAAGTGTCTCCGGGATGATTGACAGGTCAAGGAGCGGGTATATGCTGCACGTGAGGCGTCGCTAGGCAGTGAAGTAATAGACAAGGAAATGGACAACATAGTAACAATGTGACAATTTTTGCCTGTGTCATCAATAATTTTTTCTACGCACCTATGAAACGAGATGATTGCGTATATTTTTTCAAATTGAATCCTTATCACAACTATCATATAGATGATGAAACTTCTGGCCAAAATCTGTTATTCGTTTTTCTTTTCGTTGAAGTTACAATTTGGGGTATACCTTCACGTAAATCCTTTAACAAGTCACGTTGCCTATTAGTTAAGGAGGAACGGTGCAAAGATTCTGTTATTGGGCTTAAGACGAAAGTCACATGTATCTCACATGACAATGAGATCGCCCAGATTACTGAAAAATTACATTAAATCTTTTAAAATAATGAAATTATACAAAAAATTGTGTGAACTCCAAATTTCTTCTCGTTAAGAATGAAATAGTAAATTTTTTAAAAAAATCTAATTTCAATAAAAATAGTTAAAAAGTACCATTCCGAATGTTATACTATAAGGTGCAGTGACATATCCATATAATCTAAATCAAGTAAAAAATATCGACTATGCATTTTAGTTAAGTTCTCTTTCAGATCTTTATGTGTTTAAGTTACGTTTAAAAATAGAAACATTTTCGTGTCCGCGTTTTCGGTCCCGTGTGATAACATAATCCCAGTGCGTCGTTGAGAGTCGTTATCTGATCTAAATATAGGTAACAGGAACCGATCGAACCGCGTCTCGATGATTGACAGGACGTCACGGTGACACGGGTCACGTGATTGCCACCCACACACACACCCGTGGGTGGTGTTTTTTTTTTCAATCGTCTGAGAAAATCTTTCTTTGATATCCTTATCCAAAGAATTCATTTGATTTGGCAAAGAGAATGATTTTTGATAGTTTTGACTTTGTTTTTCTTTTCAAAAAATAAAATAAGATGGGATGTAGTCAACCAGACAGACGTGGTTATGGCCTTCACATATTGTCTAATATCCTAGGTAAAATCAAATAACTCTCTCTCTCTCTCTCTCTCTCTCTCGTGTTTGTGAGAAGAACATATTCTCTGAATTCTCAAGAAGCACTTTAATTGTTAATCTACCGATTCACCTGTATCAGAAGCCCGATGTTGGATACCTATTTCGCGAAAGCTCCAAAAATGGCCAGTAAGATTTGTCCAAATCATCAGTGATTTCGCGATCATAATAGTATTTACAAACAAGCCTCTCCGCATCGGCTGGGTTTGGAAATATTGAGACGTTTTGTAAACATCTCTCGTTAATTTACTAATTATCAGAAACTTAAGATGCTACTTTGCGATACTTAGCGAGTGCTTTCCTAAACAAACAATGCAGCGCATTAAAATAGCAAACGCGTACCGTCCATTTACTAGGGAACCGTATCCCCCGTATAAGAACGCACAGAACTGCAGTGTGATCGCTAGCCCTGACCACCATGTCTGTTCATACCGCGCTTTTTTCATTCCGATCTGATTTAAATTGCTTTTATCTTAACATGTCTGAACCGCATTGCTTTAAAAATACGTATAGGACTTGTATATCTGTATCTATCTAATATGTTGCAGGTTCCAATTCATTCTGGAATTACGATCTTATAAGATATATATGTACTTTTAACAAATCTCAGTCTAAAGTGACTGTTCGAGTTTTTTATTTTTTATTTTATTTTATTTATCTATTATTTATTTATTTATTTATTTATTTATTTATTTATTTTTTGCAAAATTATTAATAAACACCACTGTGAATCAGGATTATTTCCCGTGAATTATTTTGCTCATCTGATGACGTATTTTCCGAAAGGACAGAAACATGAAAAAAAGGGAGACAAAATTCAATCCATTCTCTCTAATCTAACAACACGCTGTAGACCTAGTAGTCTTATTGTAAACAACACACCCCCCTCTCCCCCCTTAGAACATTCGGAACGTGAACGCACCGATTTTTTTTTTTTTTTCGTGAGCGCTTACGACTGGATCTAATTAAATCTGATGTGAACTGAGCCGTTGCCAGCTGTGCGCGTGTGTGTGTGGTAGGGGATGGGGAGTAAAGTGATGCCTGCTTTAAACGCCGCGGCTGGTCCTGGACTTACTTTACCTGAAGCGGGCGTCTCAGTGCTGGAAGATTGCCATGGGGATATAAAAAAGGAGAATTCGGTCACTCAAGTCCTAGATCTAAGGGTAATGCAAAAATGATGGCCTTTTGTTAAAAAAAATACAATTTGGAATTCGGCTCAATTCGTTAAATCCTGGAAAATCAATATTTACTGTACAAATAAGAATAAATATGTACGTACATGTATAATACATGAATAACACAAAGGGTAAATACTTCTACATTTACATAAAAAGCGGAGAGCTAAATTCAATCTTTTTCTTTACTTATCTTTGCTCAAAGCTCAGAGATAAGCTCCCAACAAACTAAACTGAAGTAGAACACAATAAAACAACACACTCATCAACAACAACATTTAAAACTGTCATCGACATTGGCCTAGTCAAAAAAAAAAAATTGGCTGCGTTCTGTTCGGTTTAGACAGTAGATTTAATTACTGTTGACTCCAGAAAACCTTTAAGGCTTAATATGTGCTTTGTTCAAGGAGTAAAAAATAAATGAAAATTAATCCCTGAAGAAGCCACATAAGCCAAAAGATCGGGAGCTTTATACCAATTAAAGTTGATCTTAACAGACGCGTTTTCAACCTCATTATTCGAAAACAAGTTCAACGCAAAAATTATGATGAATCTTCACGGAGTTGCAATCAATCGTCTACTTCCGGCTATATAAAAAAATAAACGAACTTGTGAATTTTTCAATAATAATAATAATAACAATAACACAATTAACACGATATAATAATTCAAGTATATTTGACTCAATAAGCCATTTATTCCAATAATACACCCCAATATTATCATATTATCATTATATTATCATCATCCAGTCACCACTGTACAATATTGGCAGATGTTGGGCTGAAATGTCCCTTCCATTTCGTCAGAGACAATAAATACATATTCATTCTACTATTTCATTAGAATAAATTTCTCCTCTTTCTAACAGGGTGAACATAATTCATCAAAGATGGTATGTCCATGAAGTAACGTTTTCCGGAGAATAGAGGACCTCAATTTTGTGATGCCATTCAACAGTAACAAGCATTTTCCCGTCCTTGTTGGGCACACTGATACATTTACAGAAGCAAACTGCTTGCCACGAGTATTCACACGAAAGCAGGTGAAGAGTTTTTCTAGGAAGCTATCCTCAAAGATTTTTTTTCATTTAGGTGATAATTAAATTCATGTTTCTTGAGAATTTCGAGCAGCGCAAGCACATACACACCTTGCATCAAGAAGAGGTCATCCAAAGGTGCAATGTCAAGGTCATTGGGTCCAATGTCAAGGTCACTGGATGATATTTCAGGGTCACATTTTATTAATGATACCAGGACAATTTTGTGATAACATCGCCAGAATATCATGGAATAGAAAAAGTGTTGCATCTACAAATACGTAACAAACAGCATATTCCCACAGCCTTCTTTTCTTCTGATTTTTTCCAGATTTTTGTTTTTCCAGGTATCAGAAAATCTTGCCTTAGTTTATTTGTCTCTGATAAAGTTTGAATCTTCTGCCATTTTTGTCTTTCTGTCATGTCCTTGATTCCCTCCTCATCTTCTTTCACCAGTTACAATATGTACAATTACTCTGCCAGATTTCTCTCAATCTTCTAACAAGTCTTCATCTAATACTACATCCTGCAAGAGGAAAAACATTTTTATCACATTACACAAAAATAATAATTCACTTACACTTGCTTTTTGTGCATGAATGCCATTTTAGTCAACTTGACCCAAGATAAATCAGAGCTGATCATCATCAAATAAAGGTTCACATATAATAAATAAATAAATAAATAAATAAATAAATAAATAAATAAATAAATAAATAATGGCTGAAGTTTCAACAGTCACTTTTTGGGAGTCTACAACTAATCTGGTCTAGATTTAAGTTGAACAAAAATGTCAAAGTTTAAATTTAAAACCTACACAAATATTCAATACAAGTGCATTATAACCAAAACTATGAATTCTGGCTAATAAATTAATATAAGTGAAATATTTCCATTTTTTCAATACTACTTCCAGTCAGATCTTTGAAAAGAAAAATAGAAATTCCAACATGCCTATCACATACACAGCTGTGCTCATTCTGATAGAAAATGGCACACAAATGGGGGAAATCACTTGTTGATAAAACAATGAGAAGACGTTATGACAACTTCAAATATGAAGCATAAACCTTTGCCTTGATGACATTAAAATGAAGACGTAGATGCATATCTTAGTTTCAAGTGAAATGTTGGAATGCAAAAAAAATAATGGGAATATACTTTTATTGGAATTCTACTACACTTCGTCTTGACTAAGTTTAAATGTCTTGTTTTAAAATGTATTTTTACATAAATGGAAATAAAATTCCAAAAAGATCAAATAAACCTAAAGACTTGCTTTAATTTACTGTCAAACCATTTACTTTCTAAATGAAATAAAATGATCACCTTACCGAAGTATCAATGTTTTCATCCAAATTTAGATTCTCTAAGTCTAATTCCAGTTCATCTTCAATTTCTTGTGTTTTTTGTTCACTAGAGGGAGCCACAGGAGGAGCAGCAGAGGGCGCTGGTTTGGGAGGACTTGGGGCACGTTCTTGACCTAATCCACTCTCTACCATGTCCCGGAGACTTTGCTGGGCTTCTGATGCTGGCTGGGAGTCTTGGAAATCGTCATCATCCTCATCATCATCATCTGCGCCCTCTGTTCTTGGGGGTACGTAAGTGAATTTTCCAGCCTCTTCAGCAGCTTGCATCTCTTCCAATGCATTTCGCTCATGGTTTGGCTGGAAAGAAAATAATGTCATTAATTTATATTTCAAATACTTGTTCATTAATGTCACAAAAGCTTAGACACACACAAACATCCACACTAACTTTGGAAGTTCCAAATTTCTGTCAGCACACCCACACTCGCACAAAATTTGACATGTTC
>NW_019774992.1:280070-297953 GCF_001039355.2 Lingula anatina | reverse complement strand
AATAAATAAATAAATAAATAAATAAATAAATAAATAAATAATGGCTGAAGTTTCAACAGTCACTTTTTGGGAGTCTACAACTAATCTGGTCTAGATTTAAGTTGAACAAAAATGTCAAAGTTTAAATTTAAAACCTACACAAATATTCAATACAAGTGCATTATAACCAAAACTATGAATTCTGGCTAATAAATTAATATAAGTGAAATATTTCCATTTTTTCAATACTACTTCCAGTCAGATCTTTGAAAAGAAAAATAGAAATTCCAACATGCCTATCACATACACAGCTGTGCTCATTCTGATAGAAAATGGCACACAAATGGGGGAAATCACTTGTTGATAAAACAATGAGAAGACGTTATGACAACTTCAAATATGAAGCATAAACCTTTGCCTTGATGACATTAAAATGAAGACGTAGATGCATATCTTAGTTTCAAGTGAAATGTTGGAATGCAAAAAAAATAATGGGAATATACTTTTATTGGAATTCTACTACACTTCGTCTTGACTAAGTTTAAATGTCTTGTTTTAAAATGTATTTTTACATAAATGGAAATAAAATTCCAAAAAGATCAAATAAACCTAAAGACTTGCTTTAATTTACTGTCAAACCATTTACTTTCTAAATGAAATAAAATGATCACCTTACCGAAGTATCAATGTTTTCATCCAAATTTAGATTCTCTAAGTCTAATTCCAGTTCGTCTTCAATTTCTTGTGTTTTTTGTTCACTAGAGGGAGCCACAGGAGGAGCAGCAGTGGGTGCTGGTTTGGGCGGACTTGGGGCACGTTCTTGACCTAATCCACTCTCTACCATGTCCCGGAGACTTTGCTGGGCTTCTGATGCTGACTGGGAGTCTTGGAAATCGTCATCATCCTCATCATCATCTGCGCCCTCTGTTCTTGGGGGTACGTAAGTGAACTTCCCAGCCTCTTCGGCGGCTTGCATCTCTTCCAAAGCATTACGCTCATGGTTTGGCTGGAAAGAAAATAATGTCATTAGTTTACATTTCAAATACTTGTTCACTAATGTCACAAAAGCTTAGGCACACACAAATATCCACACTAACTTTGGAAGTTCCAAATTTCTGTCAGCACACCCACACTCGCACAAAATTTGACATGTTCCAAATGTTTTCTGACAACAAACTCTCTCACAGACACACATACAGGAACTTGTGTGTACGTTTCAAATAGTTTCTTACACTGCACACCTATATTCAGGTGTGCCATGATGACACACAAATAGCACATAGCATGCATGCACACACGCACATGCATATATGGCCAGCATACTCTCACACACACACACACACACACAAACACACAAACACAAGGCATGCATACTCACAAATACAACAATCACACACACACACACACACACACACACACACACACTTACAGGCACTTGTGTATAAGCCCCAGCTGGTATCCTGACCCCCCTCTGTCTCTTCAGGTACTGCTCTGCCTTGAACGTGTCCCTCAGTCCTGGGAACAAATTCTCGTACTCTGTGGGGTCAGCCAGGGAGGCTGCAGCCTTCTTATTGATTGTGGACAGGTGCTCCCTCCATAGCTGGACCACCCTGGAATATAGTCAGATGTAAGTTTTTTTTTCCATTTTACAATTCAAGCTCCTTGATTCAAGAATCTAGATCTTAAAATTTGATTTTTTTAAATATCACTTTTTAAAAATCGCATGTTCTCATCTTTGGTGATTTTAAACTAGTTTTTGTTACAAGTAGGTAGATTTGAAAGCTAGATTTTTCTGCTTGTGTAGTGAAGAATGCCAAATTTTATTTTTTTCAGATTTTGGTCAATTTTGAATTCTAACTTCAAAGAAAGGATAGAAATGGTGAACAAAAATTTTAGAAAAAATTTTCTTACCTGGATATTTGGCTTGGTAAATAGGTCCTGGCAAAGAAAGCAGCCTCTGGTAACCTTCCTGTGCTGATGAGAACTTCCAGGCACTCCTCCAGTCTGGAAGATACAGCCACAAACATACAATATTTCAAATTTAGTCCACTATAGTGCATATCTATTCTGTACAGACAAATATGTAAAAACTAACCGTGTAGAGAGCCTGTAAAATGGGACAAACTTTTCATCAAAATTTACTGAAGTATTAAAAAACCAAAATATCAATTAAAGCTTATTTTGATGATATTGTAAATTGATTAAAATCCACGTACTTTCCAAGTGCAAAATATGACAAAAACGACACATTATTCTGCCCTGAGGCACGTGCCGTTTCTCCGAGTTTCTGGACCATCTCGGTATTCCCCGCTGAACTGGCCAATAGGAGGAGTCCGCCGAAATCCTGGGCCTGGTGAAGACATTCCTGCGCCAGGCCGAACTCACACTTGGAGGTCGCGAGCTCTGCCAGCTGCTTCCATTTCTGTTCAGACTAAAATTAAAGTTTTTACATAGATAATTTTAATATCAGCAAACAGTTAATATCTTTTTTTGTTTGAACTGGGATTTAGCATTGAAAATTATAGTATTCAGCAAGCAGATTCCGTCTTAGCTTGAACTAGAATTTAGCTTATAGAATGATATTATTAGCAAGCATTTTCCATTTTTGTCAGACTAATTCAACACAGTGAATTTAAAGTTTGTAATCAAGTTGAGTCGATATATATACACTTTGAAAAATATAAATGTGTTCTACAATTAAAAATGTCACTCAAAATATGATTAATATGACTGTGCCCAGCTGAAACCCTTCAAACAGAACTAAGAGGACTTTGAAATTCAGCTTTTGCATTACATTAACATTAAAGAACTTAAAAGACTCACTTCCGACTCCTTAGCTATCTGATACGATGTTTTCAAGTCTCCTAGCCCCAGTGACAGCTCAAACTTGTGTTCAGGGTCTGTGGTCACTGCCAGGGCCTGACTTTTAAAACCCTGGAATGGTCGAGACATAATATTGTTACTGTGTGAGCACCTTGAACAAAGACAACAGACAAAATTAATATTTATTCTTCTTGAATGAAATATCCTTCGTATTAATCTTCTTATTATATCAATGAAAATCTTTTTTTTTTAGGATTGAAATTTTAGGAATGACAGTACTTGAACAGCAACTGCCATAGAGCACAGAAAAATCTAAAACACAGTATAACCTTTCAAAACATTTCTTTCATCAAAGACTGCAACTTTGCCAAGAAAATTAGCCCAGAAACTTCACCAAAGTATCATTATAATAATATTCAGCATGGAGAAAAAACCGAACACACATTTTACCTGTTTTTCTAAGAAGTGTGCCACACGCGTTCTCTGTTCCCTAGGGATTGTGGGTAGCACCTTGTCTGCTGTGTCGAAGTCTCTCCTCATCACTGCCGTCTGGTACTCCAACACAGACAACAGCAGGGAGAAGCTGACCACATTTAACTCTTTGTCCCCCAGGTACAGGCGGTTGTCCTTTGGAATGTAACCCAGGAGATACATGACCCTGGTGTGGAAGGTGAGGGGTTAATTTATTTATATATTAAATGTATCTTTTATTTCAAACTGTATTAGATTTCAGAAATATACAATACAAACACTAAGCCTAAATGCCACTTTCATTCACTCAACTTACAAATATTAAATGTAACTGACTTATAAACTGACAGAATGATTTAATTTCTAGAAGGAGAAGTGTTTCTTCTTAATTTTGTTTAAAAAAGAATAAAACACAGTGTAAGTGTTTTGCTAAATTAACCTGGGTGTCAAATAATTCCATTTTGAAAGCAATAAGCACATACAGAAGAAACTGAAAATATCATGACAATAATCAGAGTACCCTACACTAGGAATGCAAAGATTTGTGGTCTGAGCAAACTTACTGATCATAACTGACAGACTCTCTTACCAGGTGAGAGTACAGGTGTGGTGTTGAAGAAGAGCCAGATATCCCACTGAACACTAAGAACACCTACCTGTCCAGGTGAGCAATGGTGACTATTTCACCTCCTACGTAATAATTCAGTCTGTTCACACTGTTGGTGTAGATAAAACAGTCTCCGACCCAGAGTCCTGTTCTCACTGCCTCTTCCACCTCACCAAGAACCTGCAGGTGTGAAAATTGATTTTTTAGCATTCATATTCTCATAAAAGGTTAAATATTAGTTACAGTATAATTAAAGGTGGCAAGTCACCGAAGCATTATAAAATTGATAATTGCAAACATTCACATGGGCATTACTAAGTGTAATTGAAAGCGAGAAGGGAGCGTGTAAGGGTACATATATGGGGTTGAAATTCTGAAGTGTATATGTTACTGAGCAGTTGCTACAGATATACTTTAAATGATAATATATTTCAAATTGTGCAAAGTGAAAGTAGCTTTAAGAGAGTGTAAACTTTTCAATGTTAGCATGACCGTTTCACTGCCTCAGAGAGAGAGAGAGAGAGAGAGAGAGAGAGAGAGAGAGAGAGAGAGAGAGAGAGAGAGAGAGAGAGAGAGAGATTTCTCACATCAAAGGCATCCTCTATGCCGTCCTCAGTAATGGACTCTGGGTTCTCCTTGGCCTTCATCACTGCCTCAGCACTGTACTTGAGGATGAAGAAGGACTCCTCTGTGGCAATACACACCAGCTCTCCACTGTCATTCCAGTAGATCTGGAACACATGACATGACATGGCATGACACAATATAGCATAAAAAACATGACCTGAACATACTGTATGACATGACATGGCATGACATTTGACATGACATTCACATTAGCTACCATAACATTTAACTGTATCTTATATACCATGAAATAACATAAATCGTATTTTCCCCTTCAATGACCTTATCTAACATCACTAAACACAACTTGATGCAACAGCAAAGTGCTGTTATTTATCCATAGCAAAAGAACAAGTTAAAGCACTGTGATTAATTGTCCAGCTGGTCAGGGTTTTTAACCACCCCAGGTTAAGCACTTACATGTTTAGGTGTGATCTCTATCCTCCTGACCAGGTCATTGCTGTCCCAGTCGTAGAAGGCCAGTCCACTCACTGACCTCACCCCCATCATGTGACCTCCATACAGACCTAGAGAACACAATGAACAGGTAAAATAAATTTTGATTAAGTAAACAAATTGCATCAGATAAGGGATTAAGTCCTGAAAATAGGTTTACTCTGAAGGTTTTTTATTTTGTGATTTCCATCATAAACTGAACTGTCAAATCTTGCATAACAGAAATACAGTTCTCTTTTTTTTTTAATCTTTAGACCACTTGACCTTCGGTTTAAAATTGTTTTGTTTACAAACATCTAATGATGATGTTTACAAACATCTAATGATGGAAAGCCTGACCAGCCTGCAAAAAGTACAGAAAAAGTTATTGCTTTAATTTCTACTTCAACATGACTTTAAGGTGACAGCACAAGACCATCCCAAGACAAGCCACACTCACCTTCAGCACCAAAATCTGGCTTGAATGATTTTATCTCTTTGAAATTCTTGAAGATCTTCACCATGCTGCTGCCTTCTCTGGTGGCGTACATGGAGGAGTCATTACTCCAGACAAACTCCTGTGCTGAGCCGAAGCTTTTGTTACGCAGTGCCATGGCAGTGTATATGATGTATTCACCATCACCGCATACAGTTACAAACCTTAGAAATAAATAAATAAATAAATAAATAAATAAATAAATAAATAAATAAATAAATAAATAAATACTTCATATTCAAAATTTTGTCTTATGTAATTCACAAGAACACAGGTATGGAGTACATCTGATCCTGTGACCTCATAAAGGATTTCAAGCACTAAAAATTAAAAGAGGGATGTAAAGAAAAGAGGTCCTTTACCTTCCATTAGGATTATGCGCAATATTCTGTGGATAGATCTCGCAGCTTCCCATATCTTTCACCGCCAGGGGGAGCCTCTCTCCATCCTTAATCTCCTGGTCACCCATGGCCTTAATGTTGGCTTGCTGGATCTCCGCGTGTTTGGCCCAGATTATCTTCCCATTCATGTCCATAGACATGGCTGGCTCCTCTCTACCCAGCTAAAAATTATGAAATAAATGAGATTTATTTTATCTATTGATTTTCTATTTACACCTGGGAATATTATACATCATTGTCTGTGAACATGAACAAATAATTTCAAAGAGGGGTGGGGAAGTTTAAACTATGGGGGCAGTAAATTTTTTTTACATTGTCATCATCATATACTGATTGAATAATCAATAACCTAAGTGTTTCTACAGAAAAGCACATCTTTCCAAACTTTTTCCATTTTTACCATATCTCACTTTTTCCAATGGCCCAGACTAACCTTAATAATAATGCTGCCTTCATCATACCCCAGGGCTACATTATTGGAACCCTTCTGGCAGGCAATGGCCCAGACTCTCTCCAGACCATAGTTCAGAGTGCTCTCCAGTCTGTAGGTGTTAGCATGCCACACACGTACCGTACCTGATGGGAGAGACACATTTGAAATGTAAATAATGTGCACATGCGTATTGTGTAGTAGTTAAGATACTTTCTGTCTACCAAATAATAATAATGCTTGCTGTATTTCAAATGAAAACAAAGATTTTAATGTGCAGATTATTTTGTAGTAATAAAACAGAGAATATACTTCTCGATTCATGTACTAAAGTTCGTTATCTGTGTGTGTGTGTGTGTGTGTGTGTGTGTGTGTGTGTGTGAGAGAGAGAGAGAGAGAGAGAGAGAGAGAGAGAGAGAGAGAGAGAGAGAGAGAGAAAGAGAGAGAGTGAGTCTAACAAGGACAATACTGACCATCCTCAGAGCCGGTCAGTATGATGGGCAGTTCAGGGTGGAAGGAGACACAGGAGATGTTTTGTGCGTGGCCCTCCAAAGTCTGGACACAGGTCTTGTTCTGGAACAGGATCAAAAATATGAAAAATGGTTTTAAAAAAATAGTAAGTAAACAAATATTTTAACAATGAACACAAACTGACATAAAAAAACAAATGTTTATAAAAACCAAATAAGAGAAAGATAAATGTCAAATGTCTCAATGACGTTTTTACCTGGTAGTCCCAGATCTTCACCTGTCTGTCATCAGCCCCAGAGATGAGGTAAGGTTTGTCACCCCCAGTGTAGTAGTCAATACAGTTAACCCCCTTCTCATGGCCCTCCAGGGTAAAATTAGGCATAGGGGAACCCAGCTGCCACACCTGAGGTAGACAATAGAGCAAATCCACTGTAGATTATAAAATTAATATTACTTGTGTTAAGATATGACAAATTTTATCATTTTACATTCATTTCTAGTGAGATGTTATCCTTTGGGTTTATAATTTTTTCAACTTGAAAACTATTAGTCTAAAAATCAGATCTGTTATCCCTTCTTGTATGATAGTACATGTCCCTGATTGAGTTCTGGAATGTCATATACAAACAAAACACATACACACACATGCACACTCAGGCGCAGACACACAATAAACATCACAATCACCACGGCAACCACCATTTACCTTGACCGTCCTGTCCAAGGAGGCGCTGGCAAACTGGTTGTTGTCTTTGGGGTTGATGACAATCTGCATGACGTAGTGGGTGTGTCCCTCAAATACCTGGGTACACGTCCACTTCTTGTCCCAGTCCCACAACTTGATCAACATGTCATCTGGAGAGAGAGAGACGACAATATTCTAAAATCTCGTTTGTCGTAAATTTTTATTTATATCATCATTTATCTGTCTACGATGTATAGCCTGTGAGTCTAGGCAACCGACTTGTAGATTTGACTTCAGACTTGTGGTTGCTTTGTGAGAAAACTAGTTTGCTTATTTGGACAATATTCATCAATATCTAGAGACAATATTTGAGGTTTCTGTTAACAGTCTACAACATTAAACACTGAGCATATGTCTGTGAATGAAATTCTCTCTATTTGAATATCAGCAATCAGTTTCTAAATGATAAGTGTTACACAAGGTTATCGCAAACCTTTAACCACTTTCTACTACAAAGATTTCTGTTGTTCATGAGTGTATTTTGTATACCCAGCCTACAGAGAGCATAACAGAAGTCATAATGATTAATTTTAGTACTCACCACTAGATGTCAGTATGTATGGCTGGGTGGGGTGCACAGCGATGCACCTGACGTAATCCGAGTGGGCTTCGAACTGATGCACCCGTTCCAGCGTGTTGTAGTTGAACACTCGCACCTGCATGTCGTCAGAGCCCGTGATGACCCAGTTTTTTCTTGCAACAAAGCATGCAGCACGCACTGGCTGGTCACACACTTCAAATGTCTTGATTAAGGTCTGAAATTTTAAGGTAATTTTCTTTAAAGGGCAGCCAAACTTACTAAACTGATAAAAAGTAATCAAATATACTTAACAGCCATATTTATCGTTCCTTTCATAAACTAGGTTTAAACACTGTCTTTTGTGTAATAATGGTAAGAAAATAAATTGTTTCTGAAAAGAGACTAATATTTTTTTACTGATGGCACAGACTAAAGGGCCTTGATCACACGGCTAATTTGTCTGAAACTCATGATTGGGCCAAATAATGATGACCCTTTCATGAATGGTTGAAAAAGCAGAAAATACTGTATGAACAAACTACCAAGTTTATGAACATTTCTGCTCACATCTTGTTTTCTCACCTGTGACTCATGATTCCACACATGTACATTTCCATTATATAAACTAGCTAACATCCATGGTTCAGTAGGGTGAAGGTCTACACTTTTCACTCGGTCTGATCGAGCTGAAAGCTTCCTCTTTATGTCCAACCGAAGGGGCTGAAAGAATATAATTGTGATGTTTTGTGATGTACCATATAGAATGAATACAGACAAAATTGTATTAATTAAATGTAGAAAGAATTTAACAATATAAGGGTGACACTTGTGAATTTAGAAAACACATATATATATATGGAGGTAGACATGTTCTATATCAAAGGATTATGGTTAAGTATATATACTTAGTATTTTTTTTAATAAATATACAATGCGAAATATTGCATTAAAATTTATAAAGTATGTTTAAGGCACTGTGAAACAGTAGATGTATTCTTAAAATTTGACAGTGAATGAAAACCATGTGAGATTGCAACAATATTGAGTCACTGAAATATGAATATCCACACTATAAATTCAGTTACGGGGCGCTTGCCATTTCAATACAAATAAATTAATTAAAAACAAATCGTGTCTTACCATACTATCGTCTTTACTGGGCTTAGCAGATACGCGACTAAAACGTTTAACTATATAAAACAAACACTTAAACCCGACTAGCCTCTTGAAATATTGGCAGAACAAGTGTCAGTCTTGGCAAGGAGTCCTTATTTTGCCGGCGAGTGTGTTGAACAGTCGATCAAAACGCTCGCAGTATCCAATGTAGTGCGCCGCAAAACACTACATATCCTAGATCGTATTGTACAGCGACTTCACAAACGAACTAGACATGAAAATGTCTTTAATTACAATGTTAATGCCCTTAAAATGTTAGTTTCTTACCATTGTGCCGTGTTGGAGGAACCTACGTGGACCTTTGATTGCGCTTGCGTGGTAGGTCGATCTCGGAACCTACCCGATTTTCTCGTAGGAAGTCACATGACTTCGTACATTCCAAAATGGCCGGGAAATTATGAGCTTTGTTTTCAGTGACAACCGTGGGTTTCGGTCAACATTGTTCGCATAACTTGAAGCAGTTTGGCGTGTTTTAACTCAAAATTCACCGTTGCATACTTCAGTATATTGTTAATTGATAGTCTAGCTGATTGACTTCCACCTTTTAATTATTTTAGAATATTGACGTCAGGAAGATGTGATTGTGAACCACGGAGGCAGAAGTGTTGATTGATGAGAGTCTTTTAACACTGAAAAGATAACTTTTATGTCTCTGATGTCTGACTTACCGTGACCCTCTATTATGGCAATCAGTGGCATAGTTCCAGCGCGATTTTTGACGCTCATAGCGCACCTGGTGATCACGATTACCATTTTCTGGTCCAGGGTAAGACATGTACATGTAGCTTACAGGTGTACTTTTTTTTTTTCAAAGTTGCAGTCCCCTTTTTTATCTTTGATTTGTCAACATTTGATGAATTAACCAGGGTGTGGTTGAATAGTTTAGAGAAAAATAGACGTAAAGTAGCGTCAACAGTAAAACAAGTTTTACTACTGAAATAATTTCTTCATTAAAATGTGCAGTTTCAGTAAATGTAAGTACATACATGTATTAGTACAGTGACTCTATGATTATTAAGAAAATATTATTTGGTGGATAATGTGAAAATTCTTTCAAGATAAAGAAAACTAATAAATATATATTGAAAATTACTTTTTTTATTTCTTAAAACTTGAAAGTTTTCATTTATTTATTTATTTATTTATTTATTTTTTTCAGGATGAAAATGTGAAGTCATGTTTACCGATACAATACAGTCCAGATGCATACACTGCAAAAGACACAGAGTAAGTTATGCAGGAGATGTTTTGTTTTTCTGAATTACAGGACTATCCGGAGCCCATAAGATTTAATTAAAAAGAGGGCTTAAGTTAAGGTATTTTACACTGTGAAAGGTTGATTGAAAGTAAGTAATATATTTATACTTTAAAAAGTAAAAAAGTTTAGTATTTTAGTATTACATATATTAATTCAACTTACATAATAATTTTGCAGGGCTCTTCAGTGTGTGTGTTGCTATTTACATTCAACTTTTTAAATTTGACACGTGGAATTATTTGAATCAGTTTTTATTTTATTTTGCGTTATATTTGGTAACAGGAGCTCCAGGTTTTCCATCACCCCTGTAAACTTCTCAGGACATAAATATCAGCAACTTTTATATTTTTATTTTCCAGGTTGATAGTGGCACTGTCTATAACAATGGCATTCTTTGCCCTGGAGTTGGTGGGGTTCCTCTCTGGCTTCAGCATGTTCATGTACACACAGGGGATGATCTGTATCCTTGATTGTGCTTGTCACAACCAGAATGCTTCTCTAACACAATGATGCTCACATTTTGCTGGGTGCTTATTTTTGCCCTTTTGTGATTTTGAGATATATCATCACTAAGGCTCTATTCCCATAGATTTTAGATCGATCTATCCCCGCGGGGAGTCTCACTAGATTACTTTCAGATAATCCGACTTAAATGTCCGTCCCGCCTACTACAAGCTGTAAGGGGTAATTAACTTTCGTGTCCGCCCGGCTGACAGCTATTTAGCGTGAACCCCCAGGGAGTTAGGTCGATCTAAAGTAGGTCGATCTAATCTATGGAAATGGGATGTAAAACAGTGCTCACTTTTGGTGTGCCTTCATTACATACCACTTATGAAAGGATATTGAATGCACCATGAAATGACAATGTTAATGAAATGGGAGATTTTTACAATAATAATTGCTGAATAAAATTAGCAAAGTACTTTCCCTTGGCTTAGTTGTCTGAATGATTATTTTCATTGTTAGTAGTAGCATTCATTCATTAATGTAATAATCTTAATTCTTTTAACTTGTCATTTCATCTCTAGCAGTGTAAATGTCTTCACATGTTTGAGCAACTTCGAGAACAGATTAATTCTGTTTTTAAAATGTTTTTTACTCAGTATGTGCAAAATTTTAAAAATAACCTTGACTCATCCAATCAGCAACTGCAGCCCATGCAAGTGCGGCTGTAACTCTCGCGTACTTCCTGTTTGACGCCTGGCCATGTGACAACTACTGGTATGTGTTTGGTTTCTGCAGCGCCTTCCCCGCTGTGACAGAGCTCATAGTGCTGATAGGTGTGCTCTGGCTGGGCTGGGGCCCATGAGGCGTATTCACACCAGGCCTACGTTGGACCGATTTGGATTGATTGACATCACAGGACCAGGATAGTTAACATGGAATTTAAAGATTTTAAACTGGGCTGATGTGGGGGGTCTCTGTGCAATAAGTTCAGTCACAGTGGACCTTGACCTCTCATACACTTGTCAGTGCATTAATATAATCTGTATTGAAATGCTGTTGGTGCTAAAATGGAATCTGCCACTGGGCATGTCTTAGCAACTTAACTACTTAAGTCAAGCCCAGACCCATAATTTGGTTTTATCTTGGGTCTGAGTAGACTAAAATTGTAGTCTTAAAAGATTTAGCTAACTTTCTGACTGAAGTCCTTTTGCTAAATGGGCCAGAGTTCAAGTTATAGTACTGGTGGTTCAAGACATGGTATGGAACTATGATGTAGTTTGAATTTTGTCTTACCGGTAATGGCATGAAAATATTTTCTGTGTTAATATTGGTGGATTTTTAGAATGCATTTCTGGGGCAGTGTTAAAACTCGCCAATTTAGCCAAATGCTAAAAGCGACTTGAACTGGCTAAACTAAATAGGGTTAATTTGACTCGTTTTAACTTTTAGTAAAATTTAATCCACCTGGAAATAAAAGAAGCAATTTGGTAAAGGGAAAAAATTGCTGGTGCTACCCCAGCATTTAGTCCAAAACCTCCCTTACATGGCAAAGTGGAAACTGTAGTAGCCAGTACTCATAGCTTATTAAGATGAGCCCAGGGTGGATCATCCATGAAAACTCCAGTGACTCACATGAGGGGCACAAAAAAGTCTTGCAGATGTTAGAAATTTATGAAATTCATTTGTATGTGTGATTTTTCAGGAGCTTTGAATTTGTTCCCAGTATTTTGTATTTTACAGACATTACATTTTTTTTAGCAGATGTGTTTTCCACATAATTACTTTGAAAGATTGTAAATAAATTTTCTGGTAGATTGTAGAGTGGGTGCTTGCAGTACTAGTATAGTTATTCACTTTTCATTTTCTTACTGAATTGAAACAGAAATTAATTTATCATAATAGAGAGTACAATATTCACTGAAAAGTGAATTGATGTTTGGATAATTTGATGGAGTTTGAAATAATAAAATGGACATTTATGTTAAAACAAACTTTATTTTACTTCTTAAATGTACCAATCCTCAATGTCTTGATAAAATGTACTTGGCATAAACAAAAATAATGGAGAAGAGTAACTCTGATTTTAAATGTTGATAAAAGAAAGTTGTCAAAGTAACAAATAAAATTGGTCCATAATAAGCCACAAAAATATGAAAAGTTGAAATCTTCAAAATATGGGACCAACTACTTCACAATCAACCCCCCAAGATAAAGTAATAAAACACTTTTTCCACCAACAGCAACTACAACTTGAAGAAGTTCAATACTTTTTTATGAAAACTCAAGTGACCATTGATAATTTTGATGCAGACAGCACACTCAGACTCTTACAATCTGCACTCTACCACCCCACTGCAGTGCCATCTATCTTTCGAAAATGAAGTCCTATGTGAATCTGATTCATGACACAAAGCACAGGGGAAACTTGTGTCCTTTCTTTGGTTTAAACACACTGTTGACTTCTACAAGTCCTCTTGTTTACAGCTTTGTACACCAGTAATGGAAATATTTTTAAAAGAAAAGGAAGACCAGATCATGTGAGCTTGTTTCTAGTTCCACACACAGCCTTGTGGCCATTTTTCCAGGCTTTCATTTGGCAGTCCTTGCTACAGTAAACCTCGTCGCACTTTTCGCAACGTTTCAGTTTGTCTCCGTCTCCTTCTAGACACACACAGCACCGCTTAACTATGTCATACCCGTACTTCATTCTGTATTTGTAAAACATCTGAAAAGAAAAAAGATTCGAAGTCTGGTTGTTATACTTCATTATAATTTTACCACGTTGGTTGAAGGAAAATCACTCGTACTTTTGTTGTTTTTTAATGGTTTACACAATTGGAATATACATACATATATTCAGAAAACCTTAAAGAATATTGCTGTATGAAACAACTTCCTTTTAGTTGATATTTTATACAGAACATCCATAATTACTTTTCAAACATCATTTACATTGGTGAAAAATTAAACTGACTTGTACAGAAACTAAGTTTTTTTTAACCAAAGCATGACTGACTCACCACTATAAAGGGTCAAAAGGTAAAAAGAAAGTTTAGTCTATAAACATATGACTTACAAACCAGTCAACATTAATGAAACCATGAAACACTTATTTCACCATAATTTAAAACTCATATGACATAACTTATCTGTAGTTACCTTATCAAACAAATCTCTAAACATCTCATCTTCTTTGTTTTTGATGATACAGTATCCGACGTCGTGAAGCCCCTGCTGGTAGTACTCCAGCTCATAAAGGGCTCTCGCTCGACGGAAAACGGACTTCAGACGTAAAGTTTTTGCTTCTTCCAACTCTAAAAATTAAAAAAAATTGTTTATGCTTAAAAAATCTTAAAACATTTTGCAGGGTTAAGTATTGAAATGATCTTAGCTTTAAATCAAAAACTTAGGCCAATAATATTTTTGGCTCCCAAAAAGTCAGAAATGTGCTGATACTAGCTGGAAAAATCTTATCCCTGTCCACCTCTATTCTGTCCCTGTCCCTTACCTTCCATACACCTGACAATGGTCAGTGTGACTAAGCAGGCCTTTAATCCCCTTCCCACCCACCCCCCTCTAGGCCAACTTACCCCCTTACCCCCATAACCCCTCTATAACCAGCTCTGTCCCTCACCTTCCATACACCTGGCGATGGCCTGGTTACAGTCCTCAAGGGCACTCTCATACTCCCCTAGGTGCAGGAAACACTGGGCTCTGTTGCTGTACAGGGCTGCAGGAAGCTTGTACCTGGAGAGTGAGAGATGAGAACAAGGTTTTAACTGGAACAGGTACAAGTGTTTTTAATTAAGTCATTCACCAGGAATTTGGAGGCCTGGATGTAATCCAACAACCTGTACAGAAGATGTGTGGGGACGTGAATGATTGCCTTCTAGTATTCTCTCTCTCTCCTTATAAATGCACATAGACAGGGGAATTTGGAGGTACAAAAGAAACATCCTTTTGGTTGGCAAAGGTTCTCTGTGAATAGAAATATTTAGGTTCTATGTCCCTCTTCAAGCTGGGTCAGTTAAAAAAGTCTACTTTTCAGAAAAAAGGACCCCCAGCCTGATGCAGCATATTCTACCCGTACAGTGTTGGCATGGATGCATTTCAATGTGTTCGTGTGTATACTTTAAATTTGCCTATGTGTATGTACACACACACACACACACACACACACACACAAACACACACACACACACACGTAGCTACGTACCAGATTTTGTCCAGTGCTGGCCCAGGACTGCCCACTTGACCACTACTGCAGCCTTTGTCCAGGTGGTCTGGGTGAAGCTTGGTACACACTGGACGTTTCTGGCTGGGAGGACAGAAGTCTATGGCCTGGATACAGTAAGTATTAAGGTTGAACTTTTAAGAATATGAACAATGACATAGAAATGCGTATGTGTGTGCATGTTTGTAAGCATGCATGAACGCATGCGTGACATATATTCATATTGGGTGGCTGTCCTAAACTAAATACTAAAGTGAAGAAAATTCTTACACGATGGCAATTTTTCAAAATTCTAGATCGTAAAAACATTTCTAGAGATAACATTATTATAATTTAATTAACTGAAAATAATGCCTTGTATGGTTTTCATCAATGTCTGGAAACATGACGCAATCGTGTTGAGTTGATTCTATCTCACTTCTACTGAGATGTTATGGAGTTAAAAACTGTATTGTAACATTGACTTAAAGTTATGAGAGTGAATACAGGTCAGGTTGTGTGTGTGAGGGGGGGTGTGTGACTCCTGATGGATGAAACAGCAGTACAAATGTACCTGTGAGTAGTAATTCTGTGCTGTTTCATAATCCTTTTCTCTGAAGCACGCATTGCCTTTATTCTTCAGTTCCGTGGCTTTGTTGATATCAAAATCATAATTCAGCTTGGAGAGTTCTGCCTCCGACTTTTTCCAATGACTGAAAAAGTGAAAGAACTGTTATCAAAACTCTAGTTCTCAATATATATGGTCACATCTATTGTTAATCATTCATGTTTTATAATAGAAAATTAATTTAGATGGACTTCTGTCGATTGCTTCCATGTCTCATCTAACACAATGAGTTTACCCATGATGACCTCTACATAGATATTTTTCTTTCTCACATTGTGTAGGCCGATTTCTATCACACACAATGAAGTTGCCAAAAGTCAAACAGATCAAAAAGAAATACAATAACAACTATCTACCAAATCTGCATTAAGAGATAAAAAAAATCATAACTGCACCAAAATGCAAATGTGCATCATTATATATTCTAACACTGGGTTATTACATATTCCAAAATATTTAAAAAACCCTACCTCCCAGTGGCAGTTTTCATATTTCTCTTTATGTCTCTCAGTGTTGTTCCATATAAAGACTGAAAAAGAGATAAATATGGATAAATATTTACCGAGACTATTATTACATGCTATTTCCTCAAAAAAACAGTAGGCGTTTCCACTGACACAACGGCAAGTAGATATAAATTTCCCAAGAGGAGGATTAATGACAAAATCATCAATCTTACACAACTAAAAATTAACTCAGTTCACTCAATTACTTTTACAAGCAAATTTGTTCCCCGAGCAACTGAACACTGGAGGAAATGGCCAGCTAGAAAATGAACTAAAAGCTTACGAAGCTGTGAAACAAAATTACAAACAAGCCACAAGAGGACGCAAGACCTCAAGCTTAAAAGTCGAAATGCAGAGTGCTTCACACATTTGTCATTGTTAGCAAAACCGGGGAGAATAAGGGGTGGCGATATCCGTCTTGCAGAAACATTATTTGTTTTACTGAAAATTGCCCAATACTAAAAGAGGAGACCCATAGCTTGGGGGGGGGGGGTGAATGAACTGTCCTTTTTGCTGGGAAAACTCTGAGTAAAATTTTCACTCGGTGAGGTCAACTTATTCAGAAAAAGACCTCCCTCCCCTTGGAAATTGTTCTGATTTGTCCAGCTGAGTGATACCACAGAATTCTATTAGTTCCCTGTTGAATATCATATCACAATGTTGGATCATTGCTGCATTATTTCCAAAGTCGAACATTTTATTTACTTGAACAAAATTTTTCTCTTATATTACCCACTGTTCCACTCAATTTTATCCGTTGTTTCCCTTTGTTTGCTGGTGCTTTTCCGCAATCATAGCAAAGCAACCAAATCATCAGGGGTGTTACGTCAGTAATAATAACCTGACTACAGACGGATAAGTGGCCTGGAATTTTGTATCAGCTTACACCAGATATTGCTAAGAACAACTGGTCTATGTAAGGCAAAGCGTGTTCATATCTTAAAATACACATTTTCATGACAATTATAAAACCAGAATTAAGGAAACAGAAGCAGAACCATAGTAGGCTAATCACATTGATTTGATTAACCCACAAATCCAATAATTTTTTTTTCATCACAAAAAGTTCATTGATTTTTCTCATCACAGAAATTCTTTGTGAGCAATTATAGGCAATTGTCATTTACTGGTTTACTGTTAACTGATACTAAATGCACATTAATGAAAAGATGAATTAGAGTACATAATCATTCACAGAACTACATGAGGTCGATTTTTCCCCTTTGTTTTTTCTTTTTTTATTCGTTGTGTTGAAATTTGCCGGGACACGCACTGACAATCTAACATAACAAAACACTAAAAAAGATGAAAACATCAGTCTGTTAATTTTCTATTGAATCTGCTAGGATCCGTCTGGCAAATATGTAAATAATGACAAAAGACCTCTCCACCAGTCAGATATCAATCAATTTTCCCAACAGCTGACGTGTAACCCAGGCACCACTGCCACTCTCACTCCCATTTCATCTCTCCACGGTGCAATTTAGAAAGATTAATTCCATTTTCAGGGATGCTTAGGGCAAAGAATTGCTTAAAAAAAAAGGAGGACCACTCTTTTGAAGGTCCTCTCTCTCACTCTGTATTTTTTCTTTTTCTTTTTTTTTTTTTTTTTTGGGGGGGGGGGGGGGGGTTTTTTATTAAACCCAAAAA
>NW_019774992.1:219957-279795 GCF_001039355.2 Lingula anatina | reverse complement strand
GGGGGGGGTGTGGGGCATTTTATACTAAACCCAACAACTGTCAATTAATATTCCTCTTTCACAAATAAAAAAGGAGGAAATCTGCATATGCTAATACACACACACACACACACACACACACACACACACACACACACACTCTCAGGCTCTGGAAGGGGGGAAGGCTGGTGGATTTAAAAGAATTAACCTTCGGCTGGAAAATAGTCTGCTTCGACTAAAAATTTAATCTAGGTTCAATGACATTTCACAAGTTAGTTCAATTAGGGGGTAAAAAGCTTTGCTTTTACAGAAAACGAGCCCCCCCCCCCCCCCTTTGAAAAAAATTGTGCCTACAGGGCTATACACTTGTGCTTTTCATACCATTATCCATCAATTAAGAAGTGTCAATACAGTAAACACAACACTTCAGATAATAATAAATGCATGAGCTCCGTGTTCTTTATTCCCATATGGGAAGCTTGTCAGTCTGCAGGAAGCCTGCTGCAAGTGCATCTGAAGTAGTATTGCATAATAGCACTGGAAATTGAATGTGCTTCATCCATAGTGTTCTTGTTGAAAAAGGTAAGGTTTTCTTAAAGGTATCACAATTCACTTAACATGATTATGGCCACATTACTATCACATATTAACTATCACACCAGAGGAAGAAAAAAAATTAATACTGTTTGCGTAGATTTGCTGCTTCTACACCTGCAGGCAAAAATATCTGTTGGTTTAAATAATCTATGGAATTGATTTGTGGTTAAACTCAAATTTTTCCATTAACTCTCTACACATTCAGTCCTACAGCACAACTTCATAGCAGTACACAGTGCCCTCCCCCTCCTCTCTCTCTCTCTCTCTCTCACACACACACACACACAAACACACACACATACAAAAAAATTAATGTAAATAAATCCATAAAATTGACAGGCTGACTGACAGACACTAGTTATTTCCACAATACAAATATCTATACCAGATATCAGCAAAATACATCCACAACCTGGCAATCATCCAATCAGAGTTCAAGATTCTAATAACAGGCTTCATAAATCCATACGTTTCCTTACGACCACAAACTAATTACATTCATCTATGGTCTTATGAAAAGACGTGCACTCTGTGGAGATTAAATAGCTTGGCTTTTTCATTCCGTTATTTTCAAGGAGTTTGGTGTCTCGAGCTTCGGGTTGCTAGGAAAAGTGAGATCGTATGCAGCATTTCCTTGAAATGTGATAGCAGTAGTGATCGAGCAGCATTCTGAGTGATAAATCACTGGTGGCCATACAGGTGAGTGACAACCACAGAAAACATGACTTAGTATAAGTGTATTAAACACAGCTGTATTTTAATCATGCATGAAAGAAAAGAAATCACTTTATTTGCCTACGTTTTAATGTACCTATGCTACCAGTAGCTGGGGTTTTAGTTTGATTTTCAAATATCATACTTACTCAGAAATTGTTTTAATTATCATTCAAATCGTAATTTTCTACTATAATATAGTTATCATCGATTTTTTTACTGCTTTTGTTATATTCATTATCATGAACAAGAAAAAGTGGCTTATCAAATGTTTAATCTTCCATTATATATATATATATCTTTTCATACCCACAATTGCCAAAGAGAGAGAGAGAGAGACTATTGCAGACAATATTATGCCTAAATGAAGTCATGTCAGATAAAAACAACAACCGAATCCCAGAGCTAAAAACGTGCCCCACATAGGTTTAGCAGTTATTGCTGTACATAATGCAAGCACATAGACTGAATAATTCATAAAGCTGTGCATCAGGGCCTTTCCTCTGGCTGGTTTAATTCACAACCCATCTGAAAACTGAAAATTGACCCATAAATTTCAAGAGCAAAATTCTACTCAGCTACTCTGACCGAAGAGAAATCAATAGTGGTCAACGTTAATGAAACTTGTATCTGTTTTCATAAAAGATAGAAACGGCAAACATGCTACTTATTTTTAGAAGACCATCCCTGATTTATGGTGAAATTCAAGCCCCTTTGAAGAAGGGCTGAAACATCACACCTCACAGGTTAAAAAAAAATCTCTTGAAAAATGATTACTAGTAATTTTTATTAACAGGGCACTGTTACAGTACTGATTCATCCTAAACGGAATAAATCCAAAATTTTCTATCTAAAAGTTAGGACAATTTTTTGGATCTTTAGGATCTTTAATTCCCTTAAGAAAACCAAGCCCAGACAGAGATGTTTCATGCAGCTAGCACAGCCTTGTGTCTGGTTTGTTGGTAAAAAGACACACGGTGTGATTAGTTTACAGCGGAAAGAATTAGAAGAAGATTATGCACTGGTTTTTCCAGGAAACTGAGTGGCACCATATAAATGACTTGATTTAAACTGATGAGGCCATCTTGAAATATTCCTTTTACAGTCAGTCTCTCTTTCATTCTCTCTTTCTCTCTCTCTCTCCAATCGTGAAAAGGGGTTCAGCTTCCTTTGCTAAACCAACTGGATAAAAGGCATATAACCTAGATTATATTTTGATTCAAGATGGACCATTTCTTTTAAATAAAAAGGTGTTCATTCCCCCCTTCCTCCCCCTTTTTTTTACTGGTCTTCTCTCTTTCTCTCTCTCTCTTTCTCTCTCTATCTCTCTCTCTCTCTGAATTCATACAATTTATATGAAATAATAGATTCAGAAAGATGCTAGTTTTATTTCCAAGCAAACTGACCAAAGTAGTTACAAGCAAATAGTTGAAATACTGTCAGTCCAAGTCATTGTATTAAGTGGCCATTTTTCCATGGTATTACTATGAATTACTAAGATCCCCGAATTCCACACATTTTGCAATGTACAACAAAGGAATTCTGCAAAGAGCAAGTGCCCGTGTTCTAAAAGCACCATGCTGTTTCGTTTTCGACCCTTCATCAAAGGGCCTTGCTCACATGCCCGCCTCATTCACGCCAGCTTAGCTCAGGAAGAATACGCCACAGGTGTAAGCACTTTTACACCTCTCATTCAAATAGACACATTGTACTCTTTATGGATATCCGGTGGTATCCCATCCAATTGTTTCCCAGGCAGTCAAATCAGATGATAACTTTTAAATTCATCTTATGATGTCATTTTTACCAGTCCATGTTCCTCACCATTTCCGCATAAAAATGCAACACAGATCCAACTTATGATAGCTTTGTATTGATTATGTATTCAAAAAATGTTACACAAAATGGTATATTGAATTGCACAATTATCTATGGTCTTTTTATGTTATAACAGCTTTCGTGCCACACAAAGATTCATGCGTGTGCCATGGGATTTTGCTAGCATTTCTGCTTAACTCTTTTTTCAGTGAAGACATTTAATTTCTGTAATTTGATTTGCCTCACTTTTCACTCCATTTCATTTGATCTTACCATTCATCCATTAATTCGTAGCCACATGGTATAGGAAACCATCTTACGAAATAGCCAGGTTATTAAGCTGTCTATCTATCTATCTATCTATCTATCTATCTATCTTTATATCGATATAGATTTTATCTGTTAAACATACTGCTTCACATAAAAGGTCTCATGTAGGAATCATAGAGGGAATTCACAACAGACCATCCTCGAATCTACTGATCCGCAGATCAAATATGGCCGTCTCTACATGAAAGCAGAGCCGACTAATCTGCTGATGGTCTCCCTCCCGCCGCACCCGCCATTAAATGGATTAAATCACAGCTCCCAGGTTTGATAAACTAGTCCCTGGCTGGGACAGCGCATGTGGCAGCAGGGAGACCATCAGCGGATAAGTCGGCTCTGCTTTAATGTGGAGACTGCCATATTTGATCCGCTGATCAGTAGATCCGAGGATCATCTGTTGTGAATGCGCTCACAGTGTTATGTTTTCCATTGGAGCATACCCAGAGACTCAGAGATTACTGAAAAATCATCCCTATTATCATTATGACAGTGTAGAGTCTGTAATATTCTCGGAAACTACCAAATGGCTATGTGGCATTTCCAACAGAATGCAGTAGCTGCCTTATGGGAATATTGAAGGCAGAGAAGAGCCATTTGGCACCAATCAGGATTGGTTTCATTCAGAATTTTTTGCCTGGAAATTGATCTAAACTTTAAGACTGGGGTCCCATGCCTAGATCGATCCATCTGGATCGGTCCAACTCCCTGGGGAGCCTCACTAAATTGCTATCAACTTAACCAGCTTAAATGTCTGTCAGGCCTACCGAATCAGCTAGGGGGTAAAGATAATTACTCCCTAACAGTTTTACTAGGCGTGACAGACATTTAAGCCAATTAAGTTGATAGCAAATAAGTGAGTCTCTCCAGGGAGATAGATCGATCCAAATATCTGTGGGAATGGCCCCTAAGGCCAAAAAAGTTCAAGGTTGATCTGCAGAAGTCTAGTTTCATAAATAGTTGCTGATCTGAGACATCAGGTAGGTAATTCTTGATAGAAAACAACCAGGTGCCCTATTTCATTAAACTTGACTATAGCAGATTAATCATAGCTCAAAGTAGGCTTAAATTTTGGCCTAAGGGTTTAGACCGATTCTCAGACTCATGTTCTACATTGAAACCAGCCCAGAAAGTTTTTTATCCCCAGGAGCAGCATCCATCCGTCTCACCTGTTGAACATTAAATATAGCTGTGGCTGCATGTGTTGCGCAACTTTATATGTCTGGCAACTGTTGGGTATTTATTCTAACTTTACCTGTAGAGAATGGTGTTAATGTTTTATTTATTATTATCGCAAACAGAAATATCCCAGAAGCATGCATTTGTGTCTGTTTAGCCCTCTCTCAGGTGCCATTCTTTAGGTTTTTATAGTCTATGCAGCTTGCGATGAAACTTACATCCGACTCTATGGAGCTTTATCAGCTAGGTTATCAGGTTATCACAGTTAACACACAAAACTTTCTCTCTCTCTCTCTCTCTCTCTCTCTCTCTCTCTGTGTGTGTGTAACTACTTAAAGTAATCATTACTTGAGTTCAATCTCTTCCAACACCATGAAACTTTTATCCTGCATCATCTACGTCCTTTCACGTCCATCAAATTTACAAAGTTCAGGATAATCCAGTCATAGCAAAATGCACAACTTAATCAAAGATGCGTATGTCTTCCTTTTTGGCAGTACTTAAAAGACGAAAAAAAAAAAAAGGAATTATTCATCATGAGAATATATTCTGATTACTGTCAGCAAATGTAATATTGATTGATTTCTTATCAAATGCTTTCACTGCTGAGGCAACTACTGATAAAATAACCATGAAGATTATTTATTGCTTTTTTCTGTTTTATTTAGCAGGATCTTAATCATCTCTTTGCAAATGAAATAAATTAACTAAAAAGAAAGAATGTAATGAAGAAACATGATCTTATAAACTAAAAAAAATTGATAACATGGAAAATAGATTTCAACAATGTCTTGGCATTTAATTTTCTTTAATTATGGTTGTGTAAAGAAAAAAGGTGTGTAAAAAAAATTCAAACTTCTTTTCTTTGCTAACAAGAAAAAAAAAACCCGATGATCTTATTCTGTCAATTTACAAGTCAGTGAACTAGCCAATTATAATGATGAAGACAGACATGAACAACTGCACTAGAGATTTTGGGAGTTGCTTTTTTTATGTAAAACTCAAGCTGATAAAAGAATTATCTTTGAAAATCATGAGATCAGTCTGTAAAGGTCAGTTTGTAGAGTTTGTGCTTCTCACTCAAAGTGCTAGGAAATAGTACCCCTAATATTTTCTTTTGTAATATATAAATTGAAAAAGATAATATCAACAGTTGTAATACATAAAAATCATGAGGTTCATTGAGGACTGACCTAAATATACAAAAAACATATCATTTAAATTTCAAAGAAAACTGTCAACTTGTCAGACACAACATCTGGGGTTCCGTTTCGCTTTGGTTTTGTTTCTTCTGAAAAGCTTTCTTGGCAAATAAAGAAAGTCTGGCTAATATAAGGCAGGTGAATCTAATTCAGTTACAAATCCCTTGATCAATAAGAAGATGAGAAATGTTTATCATTAGCACCTTTTTTCTTCTCTTTATTTGGATACACCTTGATCTTCATACTACTAGTGATTAGTTCATGTCTTGCTGGGTGAATCTATCAATCAATCTTCACCAAAACTAATGAAAAATCCTCTGGTTAAGAAAATGAAGAAAAATGTTTCTCATTAATATTTTCTCTTTTTTTTCTTTACTTCACTTGAGTAAAACACTCATTTCAAACTTTGGTCAAATCAATAAGGGCAGGTGCCTCAATATCAATCTAAATTTGTGGAGCAGTGACTGATGTAGTTTATAAATACCTCTCTTCTGCTTGATTGCATCTTTTTATACTTGGATAAACATTGATGTAATGTGAACACTCTCGGACTGTTTTGCTGTTGAATCAGGTAAAAAAAGGTTCCCAGATAAGTTTTTTTTTTTTTTTTTTTTGGGGGGGGGGGGGGGGGGGGGGTGCAGTTACGACCCTTGTGTTGATCACTTCGCAAAAAATTTGTCAGTTTTAATAAACTTGGCCATAAGATATGACCGGATATTTGTGCTTTTCATTTTATCAGTCCTGGATCACACAAGGCTAAAGTTATCAAAGTGTAAACTCATCATTTGCTCCAAGGTATCAAAACTCGCAGTAACTGCTAAAACAACAGTTCAATATTGCCTTCAAAAGTAGCAAAAACATGTTTTAATTGCTAAAACAACAACCAGAGCTCGCATTTAAATATCAAAAATTGGAATAATCGCTAAACTAACACTGCTCTATTACAGCACCTTCCTATTTGACGTCTGCTCAATTTTTTTTTTGTCAAGAGACAGGCTCTGCCACAAAAGAACTCCCCACTTCACTTAAACTAATACCAATGACCAAACATAACAATCTCACTAATAACTAAGTCCTTTCAGTGATTATCTACCTTCTTTTGAAAATAAACTTGCCAATCCATAAACTTGCCAATCCATACTTTCCTTTTATGAAACCTAGTAAAAGCTGAATAGTATTCATTTTCACAAAATTTTACCTAAACTGTGATACAAACGCCTATTTAGCAAAGAAGACCACATGATAGAACCTTTACAAATCATTTCATCCGAGTACAAATAGACTTACTTTAAAACAGAAGAAAAACATGTTGCATCTCATTTTTTTCTTCTCGAGCATTACCTTGGTCCTCATATTACCACGCAGAATGTCATGTTACAGTACTTTCGACCACGCTAGCATTTTTCACGTTGGTTTCAGATAGCACTCACTAATGACATTTTTATGTTGTTGTGACTATCTGATACTGCTGTTTTTCAGTGGTGCATGTACACTACTCTAGGCCATAGACAGAAACAAAAGAATTTCACATTTAAGAGATATTATAATGTTCAAAACCTTGATATTGTTAACCAGAGGAAAACAATCCAGAAGAAATAATTTTATAACTATCTTATGGCAAGAAAACAGAACTGAGATTGTGTAACAGAATGAGAGAGAGAGAGAGAGAGAGAGAGAGAGAGAGAGAGAGAGAGAGAGAGAGAGGGGGGGGGGGGAAACAGCCCCAAAAATTCACAATCCTCAAAATCAAAAATATAACGTTCAACAACAAATTTAGAATAGGCAGCAGTAAAACACTTCAAAATCAAACATTTCAATAGACTTCTTTACTGACTCCCTGATCAATCAGTCAACAAACATTACAAAATTAAATGCAATCAAATCAGATAATTTCCACGTTCTGCTTCAACAAAGACGGATCAAAGGGACAGAATGTGATGGATTTTCACCCAAGTTTCCTTTGACTTTACCCATATATCACAATCCTATTAACAATCAAGGTAAACACGCCGGCTCTACTCCCCGCCTAAGCAAACACTCCTCGATTGTACAGCTATTTACTAAACCTTTTTACCAAGTGTTATCATACAGTAACAAGATCATTGTCCGATGTTTTTGCGCTCCCCCTGTACTGGGAGATGTTTTCAACACACAAAACAATCCTGCTTTAATCAATAGGTGGCCACAGACAGGTACATAGAACGAAAGGGGGTTCAGGTCTAAAATGTTGCATCAGTCGTCAAATTAATTAGCAGAGATTTCATTTTCAGAGCCGCAGTTGACTGTGTCGGTGCACCGTTTTCTTGTGAGCTATCACAATATGCCATAAAGCCTAAAATTACCAGAGTAGATGCACAGGCATTGCCCTGGTGACACATTTTGGACCAAAAACGAATTCTGAATTCTGTGTCTGAATGCACCTGATGTGTGAATTTCAACTACCTGCATGTACTCCCGCCATACCTGAGAGTTGAACTGTGAAGAGCGCAGGCAGCATACTGGCTTGGCTACAGCGCATGCTGAGAGCTTCAAAGCTCTGCCATTGCCGTGTTGTTTTAGACTGATCATCAGTGCCACTTACAACTTGGAAATTGGTTGATTACAGACCTAGGGGAGGAAGCTGAGCAGGTAGCTGATCATAACTGAAATGTTAGTGGTTGAGAGAGAGAGAGAGAGAGAGAGAGAGAGAGAGAGTCATTATGCTATGTGTTGCCTACATTATGATCATAATTCTCAAAACACATAGATAGAGCTATTGTTTATCTTGTTCTTCAGAGTAAGCAGGAAAGACTGAAATATATTTCACACTGGCTCTTAGCTATTGTCATGACAATTTCTGAATGGAGAACTATTTTTTTTACAAGTGAACTGCATATTAAAGTACATTTATACTGTTCATAGGTTGGCCTACTCTGGGGAGTTCCTGCCAATTTAGCCAATTAGCCACGTTAAATTATTCTTTTAGGCAAAACATGAAGTCACTGTTCTCCGCAATATGCAATGTAAAAGAAATGAAAACCATTACTATTATAAATCCTGGGAAAAAAAGCAGTCAGTGTCTATCAGAGGAATGTACAACAATGCCTCATAATGTGCGTATTGAAGAAAAAAGTTGACACATATTTTAAAATGTATGTATCACATGATGCTCCCTGACAAGAGGACTTGAACAGTCGGCAAAAACTCTACTGGTACGAGATAAGAGCAGAAAAAGAGAGAAATGATAAAACAGCACACCTGTCTTCACTTGACAGACAACGTCATACAGGTAATACGTTCCAGGAAATAAATGACTCCCGGTGAAGGTTGATTAACCTAATTTAGAACTCCCCTTTCCAGGGAGCCATTTGATTGCAATCAGGTCACAGCAGAAAGCCGTCAATCAGAACCAAGCTAGTTTAGGCAATTACAATGATGATGGTCAGGTCCACATGTGATAAAGAGTTGAGTGGACCCAACTTGACTATAAACATGGCTGTAAAGAACTGTGAATAATAATAATAATAATAATAATTTATTTTGCTTATAAACTTAAGATACATCTGAAATTAATGATATTATAACATTAAATTACACAAGTTGTTAAAGATATTATTACATTAAATTATACAAGAATATAAATAATACAGGCCTTGTTTAATTGGTAGGAAGATTATCCCCAGTGGCAAATTACCTGGATTACCATGCACCATTCACAATCTGTGACAGACATTATTTCAACTCAAATACTCCTCTCATAACAAACAATTACAGAAAAGAGAGCCCTCAGACATATGGTTCCTGAAGCTTCCTTCAGATAATATTATATATTCATAGTTCTGTTTCACAGCAGAAACTTGAACCAGGCAACATACTAGTCTAATTCTGCATTAATTTATGTGTCTGGGAGAGAATAGGGCCTTCTGTACGGAGGAATGAATTACTGAGAGACCAGTGTGAACTGAATCTCCTGTGACAGAAATCATCACACAGCCAGATTTTACCTCTATAGGGTTTTATATAATCACTACTCAGATTACCATTCCAGGGAAAAAAAAAAAAAAAAAAAAAAAAAAAAAAAAAAAAAAAGTGACCACAAGACAGACTTCAGCTTGCTGTATTACAAAAGCACCTTTTATACAAGACCCAACATGGAAGACTCACTGAGGTGAAGGTGACGAAAGCAGTCATTTTAATTAAAATATCCTAGGGATTCACCATGAATTTCAGCAGCTTAATTTGAAGTATCAAATCCTACAGAACAGCTGGAGAACTCTGCCGTCTGTCACCCAATGATGCTGCCTTACTTTACACTCTACAGGTGTGAGAAAATAATGCCTTCATAAATAACCTCATTGATTGAAAATAACAGCCAAGAGAAGCTCCTAATATCAATCATCCATCTTCCTATCTCCCATGTGGTTGTGCCTTTCATCAACCCTGTAAGAATTTTCTGCCTAATTAACACCTAACATTCTTGTCTTAATTAGGCCAGACAAATCTGATATGCTGGTTAACGAGTGCGACCAACTTGAATTTTGAGAAAAACAGAAGTTTTTAATTTCCTTTGTACCCATCTTTTTTCAAAAAGAGTACATATTCGGGTAAATTTATGCACAACCCCAGAAAAAATCCCATATTGCTGTTCTTATGCTAGAAAATAGCTCATACTGAGAGTTTGACATTTCGCCCCCCCCCTTCCCAGCCCCCTGAAGAATACCCTAAAATTTTGCTATTGTGCTCATTAAATGTCATATGTTTAAAAACAACATACATTTTGTCTACTAACAGAGTTGCAACTTGTTAAACAATTTATAAACTTTACATGGCCTAACTGACTTAATACTGACTTCAGATAGGACAATTTTTCATGAAATGGCACCTTTCCTCTCATGATTGTCTTTTTGTTGACAAACCATCTGCTTCAGGTTTCTTTTAAATTCAGTTTTAGCCAGATATTCTGGCTGGAAGATATATTTCCTTCATAAATGCCAAGTTGATCGACTTTGTGCAGTTGTGGTGACATGACAACCATCTTTTGTGGTAAAATAATTGTATCTATGAAATCACCCAAATCCTTGGATTTTATGTTTTGTACACATGAAATCCTCCCTTCCACATTCTTTTTTCATAACAATAAATAAATTAGAATAATAACATAAAATGTCCAGTAAACATATAAAACATATCAATTACCAGTCTGTCTGTTAGCTAAATTGAATAATCCTGGTAATAATGCTTTTGTGAAAATAATCCCCTTTTGCATATTTATTAAGAGAACTAGATTTCCATCTGAGTTTGACACCGCTGTGATCAAAAATCCATTCCTGGAAGAGGAAATGCCGACTTAAGCCCTTGCTGTTGTCTAGCGTGTCACAAGGTTGATGCCAATTCTTTGACAAATTAGCCATTTGCCAAGCTTTCCATAATATTATTGGGTCCAACAACACTTTTGCACTATATATATATATATATAGAGAGAGAGAGAGAGAGAGAGAGAGGGAAACAATAGATATTGGAGAATGGTATAGATGTTTTCACATGCAACATCACTTGACGTGTATCTTTAACATGCCACATTGTCTAGGCACCTGAGGAAGCTGTAAGACACTTTACAACAGAACACAAAACACTGAAAAGATGGGTGTCAATAAAGTAAACCTAATTAGCAACTTCACATTCAATATCACACATACATTTTTAAGGTAGTAAGAGGAACAGAATGACAAAAAAGTAGCTGTCATTTGGTTTTTGGTGTTTATTACACTAAAGAATCCAGAGAGTTAACAGCTCATTTAAAACAAATCAATATTCATGGGCACTCTACAATGATATACTTGTTATACTCATAGCATTTGTATTTTTCTTTTTTTTTCAAATATAGGAAATAACGAGATGTTAAGCAGGTGCAGAGCCACTTGTTCATAGTGTGTGTGTGTGTGTGTGTGTGTGTGTGTGTGTGTGTGTGTGAGAGAGAGAGAGAGAGAGAGAAGATTGGGCATATATACTAGTATGCCAAGCTGATGAATTTTAAGTATGTCAAATACAACGTGTCAAAGAAGCAAACTAACTGAAAATACAGCGTGAATGCATTTACATGCATTTTTGCAGCTTTTTCCTTTCTTTCTACTTTGATTTTGCCAAATGTGACCACATTTTTGGTCTCGTACTGGCAGTTTTGTTTTAAAGAGAATTACGGCCTGTCTGCATATTTATGGCATTTGTCATGCTATTTTTTGTACACTCTTAACATACCATAAACTACTGAATAACAGTGAGGCCGCAGTCACATTCACAACATCTACGGTAATCATTTTAAAATTTCATACTCCTTATTGATTTTTTTAATTTATAATTTCTAGTTATACCAAAAAAAAAAAAAAAAAAAGCCGTGACTATCTTCAAAATTTTCAAATTACATTTCTGAGAACTACTTTCATAACAATGTTTTGTATTAAATGTATTAATTTATTTTGTTGGAATTTCATGAGCATTTACTGTTATACAATACAAACAATACAACGTAAGGCATAAAGTAGGGGAACTGGAGGAAATGGATACATCCACACCTGATAGTCACCAGCTTTTTTGTGCTCTCCGCCTCGTGAAGGTCAAAACAGGTCTACATGGTGTTGTATTTCTGATGATACTCAGGTAATTGTTGGAAATCTACCAGTAGAAATTCTTGGAAATATACCAAAAGAAAGTAAAGGTAATTCTACACAAGGCCAAAGGAGAGAGTTATTAAGAAGAGGTGTTTTTTTCCTGCATTTATCAAGCACATGGAATTTCAAGGTAATTCTACGCCCAGCTGAGAAAAGATTAGTTTTAAAAAGATTTATCAGAAGAAGAATTGCAATGTTCTTCTATTTGCTTATGCTCAATAAAATTCAAGGTAAATCTACACCAAATCAAGAATAGAAATCTTAAGAATTATAACATTAATATTCCCTGTATTTGCCATGGTCACAAGACAAATTTACACCTAATCATAAATAGAATTCTTAAGAATTGTAACATTAATATTTCCTGCATTTGCCATGCTCAAGGAAATTCAAGGAACTAGTAAATTTACACCAAACCATGAATAGAAAATATCTTTAGAATTGTAACATTAATATTTCCTGTTTTTGCCATCCTCAAGGAAAATTAGGTAAATCTACCCCAGATGAAAATAAAAAAAAAGAAATCTCAGGAATAATAACCGTCATTCATTTGCCATGCTCACGGAAATGCAAGGTTATTCTACACTGTGGCAAGACGAAAATGACTGGTAATACAACCCATATCAAGGCCACAGTCAATAGATCTGCTGAGCGACAATGTCTCGCTGCACAAAAATCCTCCCAGTGCAGTCCGGAAATGTACACAGCTAGGGAACAGCATGTGAAATATGCATGAATATCTTGTGAAAAAAAAAAAATCTCCGTGGTCCTGGTAGAGGGTAGTTGTAGTCTGGCTAAGGCCGATGAGACGGTACTAATTATACAATTGCATTGATAAGTCTTGTATTTCCATAGATCTCATTTACTGATACCCAGAGATCCCAGGGGGTGTGGGCCAGACACACTTGAATTCTGAGTGGGTTGTCTCATGATTTTTCATTCTCTAATTTAAAGCCTCTGACTGTCCATATTATAACACGTTAGACAAATAATGCTTGTGTGTCTGTGATATATGTATAAAATTCCACTCTACAGGATAACATTTTTTCAGAATGATATCCCTATGTATAGAGCCTGTTCAGAATAACATTACGGGAGAGAGGAAGGAGAAACTCAGGGTGTTACCAAACTTTATTTTGGCGTCAATAAAAAAAAAATTAAAAATGTCTCTGTGTCCATCAAGGGAACACTTCAGGTAGAAAACCGCCCACAAAAAAATCAGATTTTTTATTTAATAAAAAAAAAAAAAAAAAAAAATCATCTGTGTAGCACAAATCCTGGTAACTGCCAATGCCAGCATTTTATGTGTTCTGTGGTAAGGAAATGTCAGCTGTCACTGGAGGCCAAATTAATTTGTGTTGACACTGCTCTAGTAGGGTAATTACTCACTAGATTACAACAAAAATCAATTAATTTCCCCTAAATTGATTTTTTGTGTCTTATTTTCGTTACTCTGAAGAAAAAAAAATTAGGAGCAAATTCTGAACATAGAGTTGGTCTCAAATAAGAATCTCTTATGAACGACTAAAAATCAACAACCTTGTAATCAAAACAAGTCAGAATCATTTAGGAGTTCCAAATTTAAATAGACCTAACGCACATCAATATGTACCCAATTTACACATCCCCAGATATCAATACATAATAATATAAGATCTGCAAACACACCCAATATAAATGACTTAACTTCTATACCAAAGATATTGAATACTTGTAATAGGTATGTAAACATATAGCCCCCTTCGTGGCATTTCAATATTATTCAACAGTGATTAAATATTAATGCGCAGCCAATGAAGTAATTGACCTCCAACGACCCTGAGTTTAACAGCCTATTGGAAACTCGTGGCAATCATCATCATTATTCTAGTTCCTGGAAAAGGCTGAGGTGAGTTTTTTAGAGCAATCTCAGAAAGAAAATCAGAGCCAAACTAAAGGAGACCTTAGGAATATGTCATAATGAGAAAGAGCAAATCCACCAAGAGAGATGATATCAAAGAAAGATAAATGGCACCATATGTCACATTGAAACTTATATTCAGTCTCACTTCATGAGATTCGGTAAGAATTTATTTGAACTTGAGAAACTTAGGCCACATCTTGCCAGATGAAGGTTTTTAAGTAAATTCATAATGGGAAATTCTGACATGTGTCAGAAATAGTGAGATAAGCATTTATCAGTAGTTCAGTAATATTAACGTAAAATGTGACATTTTCAGCATTTACTCATGACAGAGACAGATTATCAAGATGTCAAGANTTGATAAGAGGCTTCAACTTCTTCAGCGTTATAATTGATCAACCAACCCTTCTATGCTGAAATCAATTGAGTACATGTGTTAATTGACGGCAACTATATCAAGTGGTAATACCTGGTAATTACCTGCAGAGTGCGTGCGGTCATTTACTTGATGTGCGTTCACGCCTGGCGCCACAAGGGCTGGACGATCTGCCCAAGGTTTGGGGTAAACCAGGGGCAGATTGAGGCCAAATTCTGGGTCTTCGGGAAGACAGTCAGATTTTCAAGTTTACAATGTAGGGTATAAATTTTTTTCTGCTGGAAGATGGTCAAAATTGGACCATGAATCTACAAAGATAGTTTGGAAGACTGTCAGAAAATAACTCTGGATTTGCCACAGTTAATTGGTAAATGTTGACCTCTAAAGATGTGCCTCAGAAAGATATTGGAGGTCATTGACAAAGGTATGTCTGGAAGATAGGTGTGTGTGTGTATGTGTGTGTGCGTGCATGCATGTGTGTATGCGTATTTCCCTGCAGATCTCATGTCGCAAAATTGGTGTACATAAAAACTGAGAGAAAGGATTTTTGAAAAAGAATAACGATGAATAGGCAGAGCATATTTGAGGATTGCTGGTTAACTATTCACACTTAAATTCTAAGCAGTTCTGATATTTTTTAATCTGGGGTAGCGTTAGCAATTTTTTTTCATTTTAATAGCCAAATCACCACTTTTTTGTCAATTTGCTATCAAAATTATTATAATTTGACTAAAACAAGTCAAATCAAACCCTTTTTCTTTAGCCAATTTAAGTTAGTTTTAGCATTTGGCTAAATTGACCAGTGTAAGCGCTACCCCAGTTAATGTATTCTAATGTATTCTATTGTTACTAGCATAAAAACCATCAGATAGGTGTTTTCAAAGCTAGGCAGAAAGCCACCCTGGCGTCATCACGTCAAAGGCTGTTTTCAGGTGACAACCTCTTGTGTATACTTCACACCTGTGCTTTTTCCACGAATAGTTTGCAATGTACATGCTGCTTGTGACCAAAAGGATAAATTATAATTTAAAGGCTAAATAATATAACTTGCAAAAGGCTACATAATATAACTTATAAAAGGCAAAATAATGTAACTTTTAAAAAAGGCTTAATATTAAAACCTTTAAGGGCTAAATAATATAACTTTAAAGAAGGCTAAATACAATCTATAAAAGGAGAAATAATATACCTTATAAAGGGCTAAATAATATAACTTGTAGAATAAGAGCTTGGTTAAACACAAAGTTGAGCACTAGGGGGTGAATATTGAATATACTGAAGGAAAGAGTGCCAGGTCTCACATATTTGCATGTGCGCGCACACACACACACACACACAGAAACACACACACACCAGATAGTTTTAACATAGAATTACGGATTTATTGAAGGGAATAGAACTGTCGGTGGACCGAAAGACGGACAATGTCCATTTTCTTACTAGCCAAGTGGGAACCAAAAAGACACTTTCCTGAAGATTCCCGCAAAGGTCACAGTGAACCCCCCGAGACTTTCCCTGAAAAGGCCACACAGGAGTCCATGTATGTTGAAATGGCAACCATCAATAGTTAAACGGACATTCCAGTTTATTGCACAAAATCACTAGAATTCCTAGAGTTGCCTTTATTTTGCAGCCAAATGCAATCAATTGACGAATGTATTATTAGCCTCAAATGTCTCATTGGCAGGGTTGGAATGGATCTTTCTATTCATAAGCCAACCAAATGTCCAGAGAGAGAGAGAGAGAGAGAGAGAGAGAGAGAGAGAGAGAGAGGAGAACCTGTTTTCAAGCACTAATAATTAATAAATACATAAACTAATTGTATATACAAGATAAACCTTTTGAGTAGCATTAATCAAGTTTCTTTCCAGTGAGCTCAAGAAAACATATTCTTTTCTAAATCTGTATAAACCAATTGGATACGATAAATGTCTAATTTGTAAAACATTCATACAAGCTGTAGACACAGCATTGCTGATACATTGCATTGTAATTTAAACGACAGCTTACATTTCCAACAAGGAAGGCATGCAGATGTCTTTCCAGACTGGTTGGTGTACTTTAATAGCTGTAACAGTTAAAATAACTGGTTCATATGAAATAAACTAATGCCATTTGGGCTTATGGGCTTAGCAAATGTGCGGCACAAATGCAGAATAAATCCTACTTATGGTGTAATCAGATAAAACTGCATCTGTGCAAATGGTGTGGTTAATGGCATAGACTACATAAGAAAATTAAAACTTATTCACAGCATTCATTCATTCAAAAGGCAAGCAGAATAATTTCTGTCTGAAAAAATATTTACAAATGTACGGGTTAACAAATAATGTATAACATATTTCAATTTTAATTAATTTTATTTCTATATTTCAGAAGAAGAGTCAGCAAGACTTCCACACAAGCAATAAAAGAGTTATTCAAAGTTCAAACAAGGAAGACAAGAGAAGGGACAGTATTATTCATAGCAGGAAAAGTTTGAATGAAATATCAAAGGAGACAGAAGATGCAAATTCAAGTTGTGCACAGAATTATGGCAGCTCTACTGGATGTAACTTTCCTGGGAATCATTTTTATCGTGTTGTGCGACAATGTTACTTCTCAGGAAATAAATTACAAAATGGCTTCCAGCACTGCAACTACATTGATGCCTAATGAAAACTTCCCAGATTCCTCAGTTGAAAATGACCCCAAGGTCAAAGGTCAGAGTTCAAAACTCGACCAATCAAACACAGGAAGCGATTCAGCATTCAATAATACAGATATGAAAATGAAGTCTCCGGTTGCCCTTCATATCAGATGGGTAAGAAGTTCCACAGACTCCATCACAATCAAATGGAAGACCACCGTTCTTCCTCAAGATTTCAATCTCTCGATAACGGGCTATAAGATTCAATACAGCAAAGATGACGGCCTCAAACGTTTGGTGACTAGTGAGCATGCCAAGGAGTTGAAGCTTTACAAAATACAAGACCTTGCCACGGACCACAACTACGACGTGTGTGTGTTGGCAGAGGCACGCATTACGGTCAATACAACCTACATGCAAACATTTACGGAATGCATCAAGGCACGCACATTACCAATCATGCACCCCAGCAGTGTCATCTCACTCTGTACGATTATCGGAGTGGTTTCAATCGTGGTTTTTGCAGCTTGGCTTTACTGGAGATGGAAGAAGTCACAGGAAGACAAGAAACAGATTGATGCCAATGCAGATGAAAAAGAGGCAATGGCCTTGACCTCAGACACAAATAATACCCATGATGATAACACTGTATCAAACAATGGACCCCATGTTAGCAGTATAGAAGACCCCGCTGCTTACGTATAGCATCACTGTGTGCATTGGCAGATATGGCAGGATTAGCTTTTTTGAATTGCTCTCTCACTTATCCAAGTACCATCAAAATGTTATTTTCCCAGATGTTTTCAACCACGTATGTGAGAACAAGGAAACCACAATCCTACTGATTCCATTGATTCTGGAATACGACTGATTTTTGAGGTCAACAAGTTCAACTTGTTCAGCCTTGGGGCCTTTTGTATTTTTTCCTATTCAGCAACATTGTAAAGCAATCTTTTTCTACTGGTACAAATATCTGGTTTAATATGTACAATGTACAGAGTGTATAAATTTTAATATGTCCAATGTACAGCGTCACTTGTACACTGTGTAATCTATAACATATGTACATTCACCAGTAGCTTAAGTGTTGTATAGTGTTCCAAGGGAAAGTTCTGCACATCATTTTTCACCCAATCTGTGTTAATTCCCATTTTATTAACGCTCACATATAAAATCTGTCATTTTTTTCTTAATGTCTGCATTAGCCAGCTTTGTAAGTAAGGCCATGTTCACAGCTAGATTAACTTATTCTGGATACTGACTAATTACCTGACATTCCCAGTCCACCAGATTATATAGGCTTTTCAAGCTTAAAGGTATAATAACTCTTCGTTTCGGCCAAAAAATGAATTTTCCTGGAGTAAACAACAATTTTCCCATACTTACCAATGGTAAATGAATCCATTTTTACATTCAGAGTTAGTCCCTGGTTTTTTTCTAAAAAGTTTGGTTTTTTGTTAAAATCTCTTAAGAGATTTTAACACAGTATAGCCATCAATGGAGGTCACGTGGTCTAAAGACAAGCTCAGATATCAGAAAAAATAGCTATAACTGCCGTTTTTGTGGTAAAACAGAATATATTACATTTCTATGAGTTATTCACAATGTTTTTATTGTGAAATATAGATCTCATACGAAGAGTTATTATCCCTTTAAGGCAGAGCACATAGTGCATGTGAAATCCCTTAATTAATATCTTTTAGCTGATTTGGTCAGAAAAAACAAGTGTAACTTTTGTCTGTAGACCCAATTATACCCATTAACACTGAAAATTGCCATAGCGGGAGAGTTAAATTATCTTATTTAATTTTTCTTTTGTGGTAACCCCCCACCCTGCGCTTCAGTAGGCGTGACAGACATCTCAGCTGTTTAAGTTGATTGCAATTTAGCAAAAATCTCCTCAGAGATATCAATCCAGTTCATATGATAGGGTCTGGGAATGGTCCCTTAGTGGCCTGAATCACATGGACATTAATAGTGACCAGCCCTGTAGATTATAGAATATTGATATAACCACCACTAATGGCCTAATCTCCCAGCGGTTGGTCAATAAGGCATGGCTAAGCTAATGGCCGTTATTGGCCCTCTGACACAAATTATTGGCATTTCCCTGCCTAATGAAATGGAAAACAACACTGCCAGAACATGAGTCAATTTACTTTTCTTGTTGAGTAAACATCAAAATATCAGACTAAGCTATGGATGAATCTTTATATGTTTAGGCTGGAATAGTATATGTGAGTCTTTGTACTGATATATAATGAAATATTTTGTGTCCATTACGAGTTATGACATGTGACAATATACATGTAATTAAACTGCCAGACAAAATTCAACATATCAATATCTACTTTTATAAAGCACAAATCTGTTCAATCATCGATGTAGACGGAATGTCTTAAGGTGACACTTTTCAACATATTAGGAAATGAAAACTATCACAAATAATAATTATAATTATTATTATTATGATGATTGCTGTGTATGATGTAAAACCATTTGACAACTGGTATAAAGTACTCCAGTACATGGAGCAATTTTCATGTTTTTTTTTTCAACAGGATGTGCAACTATCACAAGAGGGGGCTGATGCTATTTATGGTTGTGTGGAATAATGAAGACCTTTCAACAAAAACAATAACATGAAATGAAAACTAGTTGTAGTTTTATATTTCTATGAAAAAAAAAATTAGATAAGATTATACTGAGATATATTGCGTAACTTATTGTGTTTCATTCAGTCAATGGTGAAATGTAACCTGCCAATTGTGACATGTAGAGGCAAATCCAATTGCTGATAGCTACTGGAAGAAAATGTACAGGCAATTCCATAATGTACATACAATGAGCATCTACTGAGTGCAAGTTATTTTTATGTTTGTCATCGTTTTATTGTATGGCACCCAAACCATACAAATTCTAATGAAACTATCACTTCACAACGTGAAATGAAGAATGTGTGTGTCACTGTTATACACCATGGTACCCAAACTTAAAAGAAATGGTCACTTCTCAGTGTGCATTTGATGATGTGTGTGCCTCATATTTCTCATTATAATGAATGTTGAAGTTTTCCTAGTCCACGCAAACAATGCTTGATAGCTACTGTGTAATTCTAAGCCTTAACTGAGTGGCTTATTTGTTCACTGTTTCAATAAAATTAAGTTCTATCCATCCCATAATATTTTGTACAATTTTGTTGAATATTTTTGTCATTTACAAAAACAGAAAGCAAAAACTTCAAACAGACAAACTTCCTAATTTCTTAATTATAAAAACAATTACAATGTGTTTTCACACAGATAACAGCATTTTAGGAATATTTTCGAACCAAGAGCCAAACAAATTCTGTTTTGAAGACATTACAGTTGTTCACTCTCATCTTAATCTAGTGTTCCCAATAAAACTGGTGATCATGCACTGTTCAGACCACATATTCCTAAGGCTGATCTAGCATATCATCAGCCATGAATTTCTTTTTCAAAATTTCTTCTTTCACGATCAATATCTAATCTGACATGGTTGAAAACAATAAAAACTGAAAATCCTGAAAATGTGGCTCGCAATTTCTCACCACGTTTTGAACATACGAAAAAATAGATCAAGAAGAAGACTGAAAATCCTGAAATCTTGCATAATCCTGCAAACATTTATCCATGATAATCAAGTTTTTAACAAATTGCACCTAAAATACAAAGAGAAAGGAAAGAGAAGACTGTTTACTCACAGAGTCATGGTAGTCATTGATGAGGACTATTTCTTTGAGTCCAAATCCTGCCTTTAGAATATTCAGCCCTGTCTGACCTTCGGTCAGATGTTGCATGATGGCTAAACTGGGGACAACAAGCTGAAAGAAAATACAGAGATTTAAATTTTCAAACATCATCTGCAAATATATATCCAAACTTTTATCAGTCAGTGACTTACAATAATTATTATCATTATCCTATTTGTTTAATTGATCTCCTTATGTCACGCCTTTTTATTCTCATCATTCATTCTTTCATATAATTTATCTTCACTTGATGAAAACTACACAATAAATAATAAAATAAAATTATAATCACAACTGATCAAGGCACATTCTGTTAGGTGAGACAGCACAATGACGTTGTGTCCATCTTCACCAATACAATTTCTGTATGTGTTACACAGCGTAACATGCATTTTCTGGCATCAAATCGTTTTAATTTCTTATTAATCTAATCATCTTCCACTCAACATCTTGAAAATTTAATTTCCTTGTGGTATATTTCTTATAAAGTTCATTTCTTACTACTTTTCATCTAACTAAAGTATATTTTGTGAAGTAATTTTATCAATATTTTGTACCTTTTTCTCAAAAGATCCACAATAAGAAATGACAGCTTTTAAAATCGCCTGAAAGTATAAACACAACATTATACAACATCATTCAGTAAACATCCCTCTTGGCATTTTTATACATTCAATGTAATTATATTACTTCTGTAGGATATTGCCATTGAACAGAAAATCTAAATTTACCTAGATGAGAGAGAGAGAGAGAAGAGAGATCACCTCGTTTTCAGCAATCTTAGTCCTCCCCTTTCCTCTGTGCATCACAATACTTAGCACACACTGCAGGACATTTTGGAGGATCTCCCCTGACGGACAGTACACTGGAATGGACATTGTACATCATTTCTGGGGTAAATGATTACTTCATTGGGTCTTCAATAATACCTGACAAATAGCCTTACAAGCCCTTTACATATAGATTCACAGGCTCTTTACATATAGATTTACAGACCCTTTTCACATAGATTTAAAAGCTCTTTTTCATATAGATTCACAGGCTCTTTACATATAGATTTACAGACCCTTTTTACATAGATTTAAAGGCCCTTTTTTATATAGATTCACAGGCCCTTTTCATATCGATTCATAGGCTCTTTTCAAATAGATTCACAGGCCTTTCTCATACATGTATTGAGAAGTTACTGTTAGCCCTGCAGTCTGTATCAGTTAACTTTGAGAGGTGCTACCATGCAATTAAGCATCACAGGGTTTTGCTGTTTAATTATAAATGATAAAAACTTTAATAAAAAGTCATGTCAAGCACTGGGAGGGCTCTGTTTAGATGACTCTCTCCTATGTAATAGCCAGGCTGTCAAACACTCAAAGCGTACCAGTACAAACTGACTGTTGCTATGTATAACACTATCTAAAAAGGACCCTAGTCGATAAGTGGAAACTGTCAACAGTTAGTGACAAAAGATCTCTAAATGATCAATCAATTTTTCTGAATCCTGATATCTTTTTTTTTCATCAAGCTGTATTTGAAAATAAATAAATAAATAAATAAATAAATAAATAAATAAATAAATAAATAAATAAATAAATAAATAAATAAATAAGTATAACAGCAGCAATAAGGTGTTACACCAGGGTCACCAACTCTGACAAATTAAGATTATCTATATGTGCACACACAGAAATCCTGATGTCTCCACTTACCAAGTACTTCTAAATGTCTCAACAATTTGTAGTCATTTATTAGTTTCAGGGCAATCTCCTCTGTGGTTGCTAGGGCACTCATCGCCTTGGCAACCTTCCACAACAAGTCCACATCATCAGGAACAATTGCTGGGGTTCGATACCATCGTAACACAGACTGAAATATCACCAAAATATTATTATTATTATTATTATTATTTATTTATTTATTATTATTTTAATAATATGCAAATAATAAAATATTAATCAACAATTAAGACCCAGGATTTGATTGGTTGTACAGACAAACTATTACTGTCCATTGTCCACTCACTCTTAACAACTTGCCATTCTTCATTATCAACAGGCGGAAACGGTCATTGGTTTGACCAAGCTGGAAAGAAAAAAAGAGAACACCGGTCATGTTTCCATGGATGAAAATTGTAAAAATCCTGAAAACATAGCTTAAAATTTCAAAAAAAAAAAAAAAAAAAACATTGGAAGACTGAAAATATTGAAATAGGACATAATCCTGAAAACTTTCAGATGTGTTTCTGTTTATAAAATTTATTGATTATTTCGTTTTAGTTCCTTCTGACTGTTGTTTTAGGTTCTGTCGCTACAGGCTAAGCCTGTTATTTAACATGTGCCACCATTAGTCCAACAGATACAACCCATGCACAGGGTAAGAAGAATTTTTGCCTCCCAAATAGTTGAGATTCCACTGACAGTCGGAAAAATCTCAGTAGTGCAGGAATGCATGACACAATTAGCCCAGATAGATAGAAACCTACATGATAACAAATGTCCGCAGCTCTCTCCTGTGTCACCCTTCCCCATGACACAATATACCGCATTCTCATTTTCTCTTCCACATTTGCTTTGGGGTCCTGTTTTGGGAAAAATGGCATAAAGGTGACAAGACACAGTCCTCCGGGCCGTGACAGTACGGCCCTCTCTTCCCATTCCTCCAGCCCTCTATGGTACCACGCCACCACTTCCTTAGTCCAGTCATCCTTGTGGAGGAATCTGGTCAGTTTTTCTATACCACTTTGAAACGAGAAACGTTCACGTGCTTCCTGGGATTGCTCGGTCAGGAAACGAATTAAGGGAAGTGCAGCGCAGGAGGCAAGGACACAGAAGTCCCCTAGAAGAAGAAATATACAGGATCAAACACATCTTAGAATCACTACACCTTAACAATCAAAATACCATAATAATTATATGCTACCAGCAGATTGTAATAACATATGCTTAACATTATTAATTATCTGAACTAGATGTACACTGGGCTACTAGTTTGAAAATCTTTTCTTTTCAGATTTTTTGAGTCAAATCAACAGAATTCAAAATAAATTTTAAAGCAATTTGACAAATATACTATACAGGCATCTGCTCTCACTGAAGAAAATCTTTAGAATTGTTAAAAAAATCTACTACTACTACTACCAGATTACTGAAAACATTTAACTTAAATCCCCCTTATAACTTATAACATAAAGAAGTGTTCACATTTCAAATATATGTACTATATTTCTCAATATATTCTAAATTATAATTGTACCCAACTCTGGCCCGTAGCCAGCAATTTCAGAGGGGGGGGGGGCGTTTTCTGAAAAAGTGGACCTTTTACCATGAAAGTACAAGTACATAGGTCAAATTTTACCCAGAGTGGACCTTTTCCCAGCAAAAAGGGTGGTTCTTTCGAACCCCCCGAACCCCCCCTGGCTACGGGCCTGCAACTGTACCCAAATATACCCACCTGTAAGAAACTTGTTCATCACCAGTTCTATGATATCAGTGTCCACTATCGTTTTAATCATGTCGTTGTTGTGAGAACAAAGAGTGGCTGTGAGATGAGACAGCACGTTTAAGGAGCTAAAATACACAGATTTCCACGGCAACCAGGGGTTCTTTTCCTCCTCTCGGTCCTTCTCTGCCGATGTGTCTTTAGCCTGCAGGACAGGTAAGCTGAGAAGACGTTGCAGGAACCCCCAAATGTTGCAATCCCACATCAGCTTTAACATGTCTATCTTATGTAGGTCTGCCACCCTCTGAGAAGATAAAAATGTTTATGCCTGGGTCAATATATCAATTTTTTATGAAAGTCAGGAGAAATTCTATTACAGACCTTGTATAAAACATCAATTGAGATTTAGCGAAGGTCAATATCACTTTTCTGAAGGTTGCAAAATAACATACTGACCAAACCCAAAGTAAATATCTTTATATACTAGTAATTGCACCTAGTCTTACTACCCTGTATGCATTGGCATCAGTTGTTCAATGAAACATTTTCAATATGGTATTACACTCTAATTGATATAGATCTTTGACTCTCCCCCCCCCCCCCACATCTCCTCTTCCCACCCCACCCCCTAGCTTTTACTAGTAAGCTTTCACCATCCCTTCACTAGCTGGTACTTGTAATCCGGTTCACATCCCCTCTCCCTTCATAAAACGCGTGCGCCTCTCATCCCCCCCCCCCTTCCCCCATTCATTACCCCATTCCCGTCACTTGCCGTCCGTCTACCGTCTCTGTCCCTACCTTGCCAAAGGCAAACTCGTCCATCATCTCGCACATGGTATACACGTTGTTAATGACTTTCCTGAAAAGCCTGTAGTCTCTCCCCAGCGCGAGCTCGAAGGCCTCAAGCGGGCTGTCCCCGCCACCAAGGACCTGAATTAGGCGGGTTAAACGCTTCTTCCTATTAATTGCCGTAGTTATAATCGGAATGAAGTTGTCGTCTGCCATTTTGACCGTCATTGGACGTTTGACTCAATTCTAGAGCAAATTATTTTGAGTGATGTTAAATATAGCTATGCGAGGTCTAAAAGCACTAACAGTGCCACTTTTGGAGTAACAATGGCGAGGTCGCGAATCTAGGTCGGTCAAGGTCACGATATAGCAAATGGTAACTGATTACCGCGTCAAGCAGATAGATGTTGCATTTTTGTCATTGGGGTAATTCTTATCTCAAACTAAATCAAAGTATAAAAACAAGTAAGACAGAAAAAAGAGCTGAGAACATGTAACTAAAAGACATCAGATCAAGTTATCCTATCTGGGATTTTCGAGCCGAAATCGAATTTTCCTAAAAAAAAAAAAAAGGGGGGGATATCTCCTACTCCCGTCCTACTCACAAATCATATTGCTCGACCAGTGCGTCTCAGATGCGAGTGTTGCGGATAACTGCCAAATGAAAAGAATTGAATTTCGTTCAAAGAAATTTTGAAAACTTTTAAGGGACACCCAAACAATTATTTTGATTTCACAAATTTCACATATTCAAAAACACAAATTTGACAGATATGATGGTTTAGAAGGTATAATTTTTGACAGTTTTTTCAATGTGAAACCGACCATTTGCAAGAGGGCGAATTTGGAAATAGCAGCTGGAAAGGGTAATATTTTAAAAAGTTTTCTCGTGTCACTCCTTCGTTTTCACTTCCCCTTCACGCGATTATTTTTATATTCATTAGGCCCAATTTAGAGTTAATTATTTCAATATGGTTTGGACATAAGCTTTGCAGAACAAACTTAAATTTGCTGCTTTTAATTCTTGTGTATCACTTAAAAAGATGTACCTGTTTTGGCATAACGCACGTTACGTTTGGGTCCTGCGTATTGTCATTGTATGATGGGTCCAAGATGTCAGGTTTTCTGAATGTTCATGTAATTTCAGACTGCCAAAATCACGTATATTTTTCTTTGTTTCCATTTAAAAAGAAACGAAAAGTGCGGTCGAACAAAACGAAGTCGACCAAAATTTAATATGTAAAATAATAAATATTGGATATTGGAAGTTGGATGGTGCACTTACAATACTAAAAATGATAATTATAAAAGAAATATTGAATATATTTGTTAAATTGACAAATAAAGAAATATTGGATATTTTAACGTTTTCTAAAATATGTTTTCATGAACTACGTTAAAATTGAAATTTATGGACGTGTTTGGTAAAACCATGGAATTATTCAAAAGTGGTCAATGCCCAGGGAAAGTTTTGCTGACGTCACATGTTGGTATCCCCACCAAATATCACCCCCCCACCCCCCACCCCCCGCATCCCGTTTCACACTACATGAAAATCCTGATGAAGCAATTAAAGGTGTCTGAAGTATCCATATTCACTGCATATTTGACATTCATTATTTGTATAGATCTAGATGTAGTTTATATCCTATTTGGTTTATGTTTTGCCTGAGGATCAGCTCCGCATAAAAAATATCGGAGAAATTACCGTTAGAAGCCAATCTGCACCCCAATATATCTACCGTAGCTCACGACAGGCTAAGGCTTAGAGACAGGACGTTATAACAAAACATGCTTTACAAGTGTAATAGAAGTCTTCGCTACGGAAAAATTACAGCGATACTTGTAGTCATTGTAATAGTATATACATACATGCATTTTGCCCCCAAAACAAGAGGGGAAGCACCCAGAAACAAACTAACGGAAGTCCAAGAGAAAGAGAACTATTTTTCAGAGGACGACATCGATGAACTCTTAAACGGGGAAACCGAAATGGACAACCCGCGCCTGTTGAAATTAATAAGGGAAAAATGGCTCGTAGGACCGTCGCGCTTGCCGTACCAGTTAGACAGCGATAAGGGGGGAAATAACCACGTTCTGGACCCCTTGGACTACTCTCAGTTTGGGCAGTCTGGCTTCGTAGACAAATTGTTGTTGGGAAAACGCGGCGGTTTTTTTGTGGAGTGTGGAGCCGCTGACGGAGAGACTTTTTCAAACACGCTGTACTTTGAGCGCTACAGAGGTATATTTATATATTAACCAGTTTCCTTCAAAGAATATGTGAATATTGTGAGTAGTTTATGAGTGTATCCACCACTTACAGCAAAGGTCAAGCCCCTTTTTATTGCACCTGCGCCGCTTTTGTGCATTTGATTAATATTCAAATTATAACATGTAAATAAAGCAGTCCGTGATTGGAATCTCACACGGGGAATCTGAGAAAATATATCCAATCTTGTACATCGCACTGAACATGAAGATATGCGAAAAGATGATTTTCCTATCGAAACCAGATGAAGATCACAAGCTATGTAGAAACACTAGTTTGACGAGTAGTAAGGCTGCAAGCCAGGGGTTATTTTTTACAGAAAGTCAATGATTTCATCTTACGCATCATCTTTTGATGGATGTTGCTTAAACGCACTGGCATGGCTTCCGCGAGTTTCATTTTTCTGTCCAAATGCAGCAAAGTCTCGCTATACTGAGGGTAGCTTAAGGGAAACTATTGAGGTTCTGCATTATGAACTCTCAATATAATGTGTTGAAATATGCTGGAAGGCAATGTTCTCATTGTGCTGCGGGCGTGCGCCTTTAATGGACGCGGGAACTCGATGGTACTCAACAATATTCACACCGGTTTCTGTATTAATTAAACAAAATCAGCGCAGCCTGGTACGAATGTCATTCTCCCTGCGCAGCGCTTGGCCTCTCTGCAACTGTGTATAGATATCTTAGGTGACATTGGAGTAATACATTCGGAATCCAGTATAACTGATTTGGAAGTTGTTTTGGAAAATTTTTCAGTGTAAAATCCGCACATGTCTCATCTAAAGATATCGTGTACACAAAACCAAATTTTCTATATATTTTTTCTTTAATTTCGTCAACACTGTCCACTTTACTCTCAGAGTGATCGATACGGAACCCACTTGGTTAAACTGAAATTAGAAATGACCAAAACTGTGCCTCCTCCTACGCAAATAAAACGATCATAATAAAATGAGCGGTAAAAAATTCAAGAAAAATGTTTTCAAATTTTTGTATTTCCATTTTCTTCTTTTTATAGGCTGGACGGGACTGCTGATAGAAGCGAATCCAGATTACATGCAAGAGATCTATCGTCGCCATCGCAAAGCGTACAAGATCAATTCTTGTCTGGGCGTCACCAACCGCACGCAGAAAGTGGACTTCAAACCCATGGGCCTCTTCGGCGGACTGGATAAAAAATTCGACTCAGCCCACGAACGGATTATCCAAAGAAACAAAGCAGTTAAAACCCAGCGGGTTCAGTGTTTTCCTTTTTACTCCTTGATGTTGGCAATGAGGAGAAAGATCATCGATTATTTCTCATTGGACGTTGAGGGTCCAGAGCTCGAGATACTCAAAATGATTCCCTTTCGGGAGTTGGACATCCGGGTGATTTCCGTTGAGTACAGGTTATCCGACAACATTAAGATCGACGAAGAGGGGAGTTTGAAAAAGCTGAATGAAATACGTGACTTTTTTCGTTCGACGGGGTTGTACAGAGAAATGGGAATACTGCCTGAAGATAAGACCATGAAGGACGTTCAAAAACGGGAAGGGGAATGGGCTGGATGTCTTCTTTGTAAAATCAGGACTCGCCTGGTAGAGACTTGGCTTTTAAGTTTGAATCAAGTACACCTGGTAGACGTACCAAAATTAATGAAACAGACTATTCCCTTTCTTTTCTGGCGTTTGCGATTTTTTTTTACAGGACCGTAGGCTGCAGGAGGCAACTGTTCATTAGAAGGCTCCTATTTTTCTTTAAGTCATAGGCCGTACTCACAACTAACACATACGCAGATCAAATATTGCTGACCCACTTGAAACCTTACCGCACAATCCCCGCGGGGCATTTATACAGTGTCTATTAGGGGATTATGCGAAAAGCTTTCAAGTGGGTCGCCATATTTGATCGCTATGGGCGCACCCAGAATGGATGAATGCCAGTGGAAGAGTACAAATAATCCACTCAAATGTGTAGTAGGCCATCCACAGCATCCACTACAGCTTGTGGCACTGCGACGTAACGAAACCAATGATCATTTGAGAAAAACGAATTCTTTACTTTTTCCTGCATTTGCAAAGTTCTTTGCCTATTTCTTTTTAATATTTAAATTGAGAATCAAAAGTTGCATTAAATGTAGTAACATGTCTTGGATGTCAAACTCTTATCTAAACACAAAAACAGACTGCGTTGCAACCAGCACCGACTGCCATCAACTGAACTGGCATTTTGATGAGTAACTGAAAGGCAAATATAGTAAAAAGTCTAAAGTAAGAAGTTCATATTTTCAATTTTATTTACAGCAACATGTTGTTTAAGTGCATCTGTGTAATGCACAGTGATTAGAATATATACAGAATCGGTATAATGTTAAAATTGACCTATTAATCTTTCTCAAATTTTTGGTTGTAAATTTGACCTTTATATCTGCCTGTTTATAAACAGAGCAGAAAGCAAGCAGAAAGACTGTTTAAAGACAATATTCAGGTTATAAAAAATACGTTCCTTGGCATTTCTCCATATGGTGGCATCTGGTCGGCTTTTGTGGCAAAAAAGTGACTTCAAATGCATCTTTAAATAAATCCAAAACATTCAATTAATTCTGGGACCCATCACATTGGTTTGTTGAAATTTCTGGATACGTAACTTTTCACTAAATCAAAACATAGCATGTCCATACTATTTAGCCTTTTTTTCCTCAGTTTGCAGCCCGTTCCTTGAGGTTGTACCCTCTATCGGCCTTTCAAACCTCTTTCACGTCTTTCACTTTCTTTTTGTCTGTGTTCTAGCAATTTTTCATAATCTTCTACAGCCTTAGCCAAAAGTTTATGCTCTGAATTAGCTTCCAGGTAAGCCTAGATAGAAAGAGAAAAATGAAAAATCAGAAGTTGATGTTTGACTATATACACACAAACACTGAACTGTCTATCCTTAAAAACATAAGCAATTTGGGCAATTTTTCACGAGTAACCCAAAAACCCAAACACAGAACTTGAAATCAGGTTTAATTTTTTTACCTTAGCTATTAAAGGAAAATTGTTGAAATATAAACTGGACTTTTTACATATAAAAACTATTTATTTTAGTGGTGTTACATCTAATTCTGGTGGTGTTATATATATATATATATATATATATATATATATATATTATTGACTATATCGTATAAAGGATTATAATAATCCTCACTGTTCCCTCTTTACTTTTATGTTTTAAGTCTGAATCCTAAAACATTTAACTTAAATATCTATGAATGAATACTTATAATACATACTTATAATTTTCTTAAATTTCAAAATGTAAAATAACTCCAATGTAGTTTTTTTTTTTTTTTTGTAAGGAAGTCTTGGTGCTTACTTTAACAAGTTCTAAAGCAGTTGCACCAGGTGTCAGGTCCATAGCTATCTGCGCACATTTTGCATCTGGATGGATTTCATTCAACACTTTTACCAAACTGCCAGCATCCTGAATACTGCAAGGAACGAATATTACACAAGTTTTAGCAGTAGTTCATGTTGTCATTCACTCTTCTTCTCTCTCTCTCTCTCTCTCTCTCCTTTTTCTCTTTCTCTCTTACACATTTACCCATCACTTTCCCTGATTTAAAATATAATTCTCTCATTCTTTTTACAAAAGTCTTGTAAAAATATACTTTACTACACACAATAACAACAGTAGAACAGATACTTTAGCTAAAGAAGTAAAGTTAATTTATTCAAACAGTATTTGTAAAAGTTATAAATGTAATATAACTTACAATTCTCTTTGAATCATGTCTACTAGTAGCCTTTCAATCTTATCGTAATATGCATAATAGAAAGCCATGGGGCCAAAGTGACGCGTTGAGCGAAGAATGTCAAACTTTCTTGTTTCATATAAATGGTCATAAACTTCTTGACAAATCTGAAATGAACCAAGCACAGTAAAATAAAGGGGACCTAACATAACATTTTTTTCTCACTAAAAACTCTCATGGGAAACATTTTAAAATGATTATTAATAAAAGCATGTTTATTCAAGCAACAAAAGTCAGAGACAATCAAGATTAGTGTCACTTACTCTGATAAACTGGGGGTCATCTGGCTCAAACTGGACGCATGCCCTGTCCAGTAAATATTGGTGCTCATCCCTATCTAAAAGACCCTGGAATTACCATACATTTTTCTTTACTGATGTTAAGTATATACCATACATTTTCAAAATGGGCAAAAGCATTGAAATAAGTTGAAACAGAGCAGAAGAAAAATAATTGAATAAATGGACATGAAATAGATAAAAATCAATGTATAAGTACAAATAATACATGTGAGGAACTGAAACTGACTGCCACACCTGCATAAAGTCAATGACTGCCTTACCTGAGAACAGTCAGTGACTACCACACCTGCACAATGGCTGTGACTGGACTAACTGTATAGTCAATGACTACCACATGCAGCAGTCGATGACTACCAGACCTACCAGGGTGACTTCAGACCAAAATGACCATCTATCTATTGAGAGACATAACTGTGAATATCTGTGAAAAATCTATCAGTCGCCCTGGTAGAGGGTAAGAAAAGTTAATGATTACCGCACCTGAACAGAGTCAGGGAATGGCCTACCTGCATTAAGTCAATGACTACCACATCTGGGTATAGTCAATGACTACCACACCAGAGAATAGTTAATGATTACTCCACCTGAACAGAGCCAGGGACTGGCCTACCTGCATATATTCAGGGTAGAACATGCGGCTCATCATCATGGTCCTGCCTGGCCGAGGGAAGTAAACCTGTGTTATTCTGTCACGCTCTCGTAAAGTTGGGGTTCGGAGAACACCATTGGGCTCTCGTATAACTATAATACGCTCCTGGAATGTTTAAAAATTCAGGTTTACAAAAAGCATGTACTGTAAATTGAAGACTTCCAAAATCTGAGTTTCATCATTTCCTATGCAGTTTTGATTATCAAACTTCACATTCTCAACTTACTACTTTCAATGACCAGTGGGAGTATCTATGTCGATTTCTTTTTCAAAGGCATGAAATTTATTTAAGAATGCTCTTATTTCGCATAATGTAAATATCACAAATAGCATACATTACAAAGCACTTCTTCACATCCTTACTCCTTAACACAAATGTGCCAACCACTTGTAGTCTTGATTTAAAATGAATAAACCAGAATTCCCTTTTCATTTTGGTAGCCATGTAATCATTCACTATACTTTTTATTCCTCTCTCTCTCCACAATGTCACAAATTACGTGTGTGTGTGTGTGTGTGTACTGTCTCACCTAATACAATTAAATCAGTCATGAGAGAGAGAGAGAGAGAGAGAGAGAGAGAGAGAGAGAGAGAGAGAGAATTTTGAGACATTGTTTGAGGTGTCACAATACACACAGTGTATGGAATGCCACTCTATTAGGTGCTAACTTGCAAATCAAAACAAAACAAAACAACACAATCTCACCCTGCTGCCTGTGTTCACCATAAGATCAGTGATCACCATTTTGGAGTTATACAACCCAGCAATGCATGTGTCATGGCAAATGACAGTGCTTTCTTCAGTTCTTGGCAGCATTACAGGAGGCATCTGCAGTTTTTGCTGTGCACGGAACATATTACCTCCTTCCAACTGAAATATATAAAATATATTGTACATGCTAATTTTGCGTGTTGCGTGTTGCAACACTGCTTTCTGGCATTTTAAGTAAAGGGGTACATAAACAGACACCATCAGTACACCGTGTACATGTATATTGATCAGACACCATGGGGGACTCTCGCTGAATACAATCAGTTTAACAGACCAATATGTCTCCTCCTGGCACCGAGTAGAATACAAAAAAAAAAAAAAAAGAAAGAAAAAAAAAAAAAAGCTGGTGATTACACGAGTACAGTGGAAACAAAAGAAGTTCATTGCCATTCATTGAAGTTGATTGCACTCAGCAACAGTTCCAGCAGAGTGTTTGTGAGTATGAGCTCTAAGGCAACATAATCATGCCATGTTACAAACATTTACAATTTACATACATTTCAATTTAATGGGTTGTAAAAGAATAATGAATAATTAAAATAAACTAAAACCACACATAGATACACACAATTTGTGATGCTCACAGCTGCTAAACCTGAATGCAATTCAAAGTACAACATTATGCATGAAAATTTTGATGTTGACAAGGCACACTAAGAGAAAAGGCTTCAAGGAGTTTTTTACAACAACATTTCAATTGGTCAGCCTTCAAGATCTACAAAATACATGTATGATTACTTAAGCTTTTAGAGCAGAGTTCCAATTCTACTTCTGTATACCTTCTGTAATTTCTCATCCGACACAATCCTGAACTTGGGTTTAAAATGCCTAGGATATGGTCTTTGGGGGAACAGCTTTTCCAAATCAAATCCTGTCATCTTTCTTAGGCTGTTGTAAACTTTTGGATTAAGAAAAAGTGGACCTGGGTCTTTGTCTTTCCAACCTAGTGGTGAGAAATATTAAAAGAATGTTAATGCATTACACACTCTCCAGTAAATTATATCTTTCTCATCAGCATCAAGTTTAACAACTTCTTATACTCTGAATTAAACACTGAATAAAAATACACCAAAATTGTTACAATTTGATCTATCATCTTCTGACAGAAAAAAAAATCATATGAGTCTTACCTGTGGGTCCATTTCTAAAAGGAAACTCATCATAAAGCATGTACACATCTTTTTCTTTCTTTTCTTCATTTTTCTTAGAGGTATCTGCAATATAAAATGGGCACAATATGTGCTACTGAATTTCTATTATGCCAAAAGTCTTAAAACATTCTAATTTCTATCATTTTTGCCAATTCATCACTGGTTAGATCTCATACCAAAAATCAATCATCACCAATATGTTTTCAATCGAGTGCGTAGCACTTAGACCAAGGAAAAATGTGTAGGAGTACATAACTTACCAATGTGATTATTAGAGGGCCTTTTTTTTAAATATAATAAAGGGAACCTAAAAAGAAAAGATTGTGCTGGAAGTGTGCATCATATGCATCGAATGGTGTAAGACATGAAGCCGCCTTGTCATTTTTAGCTGGAAGTACACAGGAGTGGAGCAGTGACTGCTAAGTTGAAGCAGATTTCCTGACTGCATGGTAAGAAAATATTTTGGTCTTTTGGCACTTTGAGCAGAAAATACTTGTAGAAATAGGGATATATGTTATGAAGATGTGTCAAGAAGCTTGAAGTTCAAAATTGTGCTCATATGACGCCTACTTCCGGCACAAATCTTTCTCCTTCGGTTCTTTTTTATTGCAATATTCGATAGGAATTCAACTGACCAAGTACATAGAGGCCGTCCTACGACGTCCTACTACTATATTACCGGAACTTCACACCAATTTGCTTTCAAAGAGAACGACAGTTCATTAGTTCATTAACATACCTCTGTTTTCAGAATCAGTTGACTTTGAAGAGGAATATCGTTTAATGCATAATGCAGCTCGGCTTTGAAGCAGGCTACAGTTACGACAAATTTGTGACAAGGTTATGCTCACATTCCGGACCACGGGCGCTGCCATTTTTATTTACGAAAGCGAGGCTTCTTGATTTTGATTTTCTGTGAATTTATAAATATATAAGCATCGATTATAATTAATTTTTTTAAATTTTAGTGATAAAAAGTAACTATAGTGATTTAATATATTTGCATGGTAATTGATTATCGTTATTTCTCATTCAAACGCTATGTAGCAACAACATTATTATAGTAACAACGCATAACTGCCATTATTTCCGCAACACAAATTAACTTCTTAACATATGAACACTCAGACTATTTCAAAGACAAAATTTTGTGTAAAACTATTTTTTCAAAAGTTTTAGTATTTTGGTAAAACATATGAATAAAAACACTACTTGAACAAGGTGAAATGCTGTCATGCTTTACGGCGGAGTGATTTCAGGTGAAGGTCACACGCTGTTGCTAGGTACAATGACAACAGAAGCGCATGGAAAACACTCTACATTTAGCTTCTAGACGCCGACACTTACTGTACGCATTAACGCTAGGTGCAGATACATAAAACATGTCGCACGGTGATCCACTAAAATGGGGCATGCCAGGGTGGCGAATCGAGCAGAAATATGCCGATGGAGTTTTGATCGGAAACTGGGCAGAACAGAGATACACGGTGAGAACTTAGGAAAATAATTAATGCCAAACTAGGAGTACTAAAACTTTAAGTAAAACTAATAAAGTACTCGCATTATCAAAATCCGTATTCAGTCACATTTTCAAAACATTTAGTTTTATCATTCTGTCATAATATATACATTGCATGAAACAAAAACATGAACAGATTACATGTAATTAAATAATTGTAATACTTAACATTTCAGTGCTGGATAAAGAACTTTTCTTTTACTTAATTTAGGCCAATTCAAGGGTGATTTACTTAGTAAATTCATATTATTGCTTTTTATCTATCTATTAGCTTCTACATTGTTATATGTATTTATTTCTCTAAATTATCAGCAGAAAATTAGATAATTTATTTATACATTTCATCACTTCCAGTTTGACAAAGGCAACTACAAACACAACAGCACCCATCGCATGGACTTCAAGAATTATGAAGGGGCAGGAAAGCCAGATGTCATCATTCGCAGGCAGGCCATGCTCAAAAACGAAGGTCTGGGCAAAGAGATGCTGTTTACACATCATGGAAATAAATATTCCAACAACATGATCTCCTGGTATGATGAGCATTACAACAAGAGGGAGAGACCAGAGTGGAACAAGCTGCCAGAGCTGAGGGACTGGGATGGACATAAACTTGCTTGGGCCCCAGAGAAAACTGACTACCCATTACAAGGTTAGCTTCAACAACCCACATTATTGGAGGTTTATAATAATGTTTATTATTATTATTATTATTTATTGTTATTATTCTTAGCTGTAACCATATACATTTTTTTGCTGCCACATTTTTGTTTAAATTGCCCTTAAAATAATTCAAGACATATTTATCTATTAATATGCAGCTAATCCAGAAATACACATTGCAGCAATTAAAACTCATCACATTAACATATATTTTACCTTCTCTTCACAGGTGATGCTACAAATTTTGGGCTCTACCAAACACTGCAGAACAAATGGAGGGAGCAACAAGCCAATGCCACAAAGGGAGATTATTACACAAACTATCAACTCTCACACACCCAAATGCCAAAAGAGTCCTACGTTCGCGTGCGCTACGGTAACCCAAGGGACCTGTCCACGTCCCTACACAAGAACAATAAAGTAAACAAAGACCTACACCTACGGAGTTCTCACTATGTGCAGCAGCCGGAGGGTTTGGCCGCAGTTTCTATGTAATTTTGGAGGGATGGAGAGTAGCAGATCTGAAACTGCACATGACATGAAAAAATAGTATATATATTACATAATTTCTGGGTGTTGAAAAATACCAGCATTTTTTGAAGAGGTACCATTTCAAAGAGACTTGCATTGAAAATCGTGCTTTGGACAAGCGATCATCATTAAGCTTGAATTATATTATATATCATAGAGAAGAATCATGGATGGTTTAGATTAAAGAAGAACAGCATTCATTCTTCCATATCAGGATCATGGAATAATCAGATTCTGGTGAACAGGTACAGAGATCCGTACATCAAAAGAGAACATCAAATATAATTGCAAGTTTATCATTTCCATGTTCATTTCACACCAGACCAAGGGATAAAAAAAAAGGCTGTCTTGGTTAGAGATATGGTCTTCCTGTTCTCCTTGGATAATTATTGATTGCACTTAATGTCATATGGACTGATATTACCATCAGATCTTTTCATTTTATAGTGGATTAAGTGTATTATATATCATGACAAGCATATTTTGCCAACAGAATTATTCTGCATTTATCATTGAACTTACTCATTTCATCATTTTATGCGAAAAAATCACCACGATACGAGAGTGATCAAGACTTACAAAATATTTGACTTTAAACTTTTACAGTATTAACCTTCATTCTGTGTGTGCTCAACTTTTTGCTATGCACTATTATATTTGTTTTGGTGGACATTTTGTGATATTTAGGCATCGAGTGCCAGTATATGGCAACTGCTGATTAAGTATCTTAGCCAAGTAAGCTTACAATACCACAGCAAGTTTACATAGTGCAACAAGAGACAAAGGTTTCCCTTAGTTTTTTTCAGACTGAAGGCCCATCTTTTTGCTCAAATGAAAGAAAAAAAATGGAGCCACCTTTCAATATTCAAACTGAAACAATTTCTTTTGCTCAAATTTTACTATGTATTCTACAATTGCTTAAACTGGTTTACACTTATATTGGTTTATACCTTTGCTCAAAATTTGATTTTGAAAGTTGGTAGAATAAACATCTTGATGCACATTCAGTGTCACTGCTGGATATCTCTGTCATTTGCTCAGCAGCTTGCAGTGATATTAAATATATATAAGATCAATATTGATCATATATTAAATGTGTCACATCAATATTGATTACATATTCTGCAGCTTTCAGTCTACATTTGAGGCTGCATAATTGTAGGGTTATCCACATTTTATTAGCTGTGATTCAAGCCTTGTTCTGTGACATTGTATCACTTAAGTCAGGTGAATAAAAGTCATTTTTAAAATATGAAATGAACTCGTTTTCCTATTTCTTAAATTTATGTAATATATTTCTAAATATATTAACCTTTCAAAAATGCGTATTTTCTACAAAAAAGTAAAATGGGTTAATGAAAATTATTTCAGAATTTCAATTTTCTATCTTGATTTTTTTTTTTTTTTGTTTTTGTTTTCTACCTGTCAGTCTTTTCTTTTCCCACAAATCATCTGAATGTAATCGGGTTAAGATGGATTTGCCAAACATCCAGGAATTCTACGTAAAATAGTCGCATCCCTCTCAACTCAAACACACACACACAAACTCTTGTAGTTAACTGTACGTATGCAGAAATAATTTTATTCAACACTAAATGAATTATAAATTAAATCATATACATCCTTGAAAAAGTTTAAAACATAAGACATACCTTAACATTAATAATAAGTCTAATATTTTCAACAAAATATTTTTCTTTGTTTCAATTAAACTCTTATTTGTCAGTGATTATAAATGTCTCCTTTGACCCATTTCTATAAGGCAATACTAACTTAAAACTATTTCCCTCAACTTTAAATTATATATAGAAAAATATTTATGGCCTTCTGAATTTATGTGTGATTAAATTAATGCAAATTCTTAAAAAATACAGAAAGTCAATATTAATAATCTAGACATGGAATATAAGGAATTATATTTAAGACAGAAAGGCCTAAAAGAAAAACATTTGAACAAATTGATAATGCAAATATCAGTACCCCAACCAAAGTTTTCAAGCAAATTGGTCAGAAGACTTGCTCTCAACAATCTTTTTTTTTTCACATCATTTCAAAAACTATACCAATCAATTTACCTTAATATCTTGATTGTTGGTTTTGACACACTTGGATAATCCTGATTTGTAAATTGTGCCATATTAACCAATACATTAAACAGATGAATTCTCAAATTCAATTTCTCCAGGACTGTCACTGTACATCACAACTGATGTCACTGTACATCATTAACTGAAAGCAATTCTGGACGCTTCTTTCAATACATTTGTTAGGAAACATGAAATATTTCTGATGTGACTGGCTCTCAAGTGGTCAGCCCCTCAAAATGGTAAGAAACAGAAAAATCTACCCCATGATTTGAAAAGGGCCTTGGTCCAGTCACTGCATTCAAGTGTGAAATGAAAAAAAAAAAAAAAATGGTGCTTCATATTAAGTACTGTCTTCATATTGCCACTACTCAGTGGAAGTGCATACTATCACTAAGAAAAAAATACAACAGTCATGAACAAGCTCTAATCAAGAGGTCTAATTATTTGACACGTCCACCTCCACAAAGAAAGAAAGAAAGGAAGAAAGAAAGAAACAGTGATGAACAAAAGTATTTCAATAAAACAAAAAAATCAGTCTAGTCCTTGGAACAGCATGGCTCACTCTACAATAATAAAAACTAGACAGCCAAAAATCTAGATAATCTTTAAAATTAATATTCCAATATAAATCAAAGAAAAAAAAAATGGCAAAATAAATTTAAAAAAGAAAAAAAGAACATTTACTTCAACCAAAAAGAGATCCTAACTATTCATGATAATCTAGCTACATTTTCCCATGCAGTATCCTGTAGTTATAAATGCCTGGTGCTATAGCCCTCAGGGTCTGATGTAGAACCACAGCAGTGAGCCCCCATATGCGATGTGCTCCCCCTGTGAATGCAGGCAAAGTGTAACCATTCGGGTATACTGGCTTGATGACCGTGCGAAACCTTGTGTAACCTTGGTGTTCAGGGTTGCATAGTGATTCAATGGATTGAAAGAATATCTCCTCCACCTGAAAAAAAAAAAGAATTGTTTGAATTGTTTTTAAAATTATTAAAATAATTTCCCAAATCAACATTGGTAAGTAATATATGTAAAAGATAATTCAAAATTATTAAAAGTAAAAACACATTTCGTATTGTATATAATCATCATTTCATTGGTGCGTTTCCTTACAAAAATAAGAGTTTGCAAAAAGTTAAAATGCTCCAAATGCTCTAAAAAGTGAAATTACATTAAAATATTAATATTAAGTTATTGTCAAATGCAAGTTAAAATGCCAGCAAAAAGAATATTCTATGTACTTCATGAGGGTTGACTATCAGACTGTCTTCAGTGATTTCTCCACAAGTGGCCACTACTGGTGTGACCAAGATACTGCCATCATTCTGAGAACAGGAAAAAAAGACATTCATAATTGACTTTGCTAGTTCCTTGCAATTACCAAGATTGACAAGCATACTTGTATATCAAAGCAGATAAAAGAATAATTTCACACATTCAGTGTACATGTGGATGGATGCATGCTTGTATACATGGATACAAGCCATATATAATGGTACATCATATACTTTGTTTTAAAAAGTAATAAGCAATCTGACCCTGCCACCCCCCCTTCACTGGTGACCTGTCTTTGAGAACAAAAATTTCAAGGTGTCTGAGTCATTATTCAGAATACATCAGGCCTGTAGCCAGCAATTCTGAAGGGAGCACGCCCCATAGCAACATGAAAAGTTTGAAGCAAATTTGCAGCAGACTTATGCAGCTTGCTGCAAGGAGTTTGCAGGATTAAAAAATAATAATAATAATAAATAAATGAATAAAATAAATAAACTGTTTTGGCAAGTTTCAAATTTGCTACACAGTTTGTAAGAAGCCTAAAATTTTGCAGCTTGGAATTCTTTTTTCTTTACCTTCTTCACTAACCCAACTTGAGAAATGATACAGAATTCAGTACAAATTCTAACTTTGAGCAGACCTTTTTTTTTTCATCCTAACGCAGTTCTTTGGACCCCCCCCCCCCCCAAAAAAAATAAATAAATAAAATAAATAAAATAAATAACCTAAAAGCCTGTACACATACCTTGCTAGATGTAGTGGGTAGTGTCCCCCATACATCTATTTTGCTGGATGATATCCCCAGTTCCTCCTCCATCTCTCGTATTGCTGTATCCACTATGGAGCCATCATCTTCATCTTTCATCCCTCCAGGAAAACTGGAAAATTAGAAATGCACAGCTCTTCAAAAATCATTTTCAGGTAATAGGAAATGTTCTCTTTTGGAATTTCTATAAGTCATACTTCCCAAAACTATATGTTGGCATTTGATGGTCTTTTCTGGCAAAAAATTGACTTATGTAAATCAGTGTTTGCCTCTGAGGAAAATTAGTTGCTGGACCGAAGATCCAACCATCTTGAAAAGTAGCTGGCCAGTTGGGAAAACTTCTCGGCCCATTCTGAAAGCTGTTGGCCCTGGGCATACGGTCCAGCATTAATTTTGAACAGAGTGTGTAATTCAAGTGCCTTTTTTAAGCTAATGGCCTCACCTGACCTGCCCCCTATGGTTGTTCATCCTGGTGGTCCTCAGCGTAAACAGTATGGCAGGCACGCCATTGACAGTACACAGGGGCACCAGCACCGCTGCCTCCCTCGACTTCTGGTGGATAGGGATGACGATGGACTTGGCGGGCTGTTTAGAGGAGTTAGAGTATGTGAGAATATTAGTATATAAATATAAATAGACAAGTCAACAGTGCCTATTTCTCAACTGTGGTGTTTTATATTTTTAAGGGGATTTTCATTGTTTTTGATCAGCAAAATGGTAATGTATTATTGAATATTTAGATGCACAAAAAAAAAAAAAGAAAAAAAGAATTGATGTGTTTGAATATCAAAAATCATGTCAGTAATCTTTTCACTTTTACTTCATATATACAATTTTATCCAATTTGGTTTGAGAAAGAGATATAAATGCACCTCCTTCTCCTAAATCAAAGAGCAGAATGTCAGTTAACACAGCTGAGCACGCATACACATACCGCGGCACACTCCTCATCCTTTACCTCAATACCACTGGTATTCAGTGCCCTCTGTGACCGAACTTTGTTCTCCGAGCTGAAGATGTTCTCCAGTGAAACATCCACTTTTTTGGTAAAAATGGGTCTGGAAGATTGTGTTTTCATGCAAGCTGGCCATCTGTGTGACTTAATACTGCCATTCGAATGACTGATCAAAGGTTTCTTTGATAGGATAGTCCTGTTGTTAGAAGCAAGGCTAAAAGTTGACTTGTACCTAGATGGGGCACTTGCCAAGACAGGCCCCATGGAAGACAAAGAGTTATGAAATGACAACCAACTGCTGTATGATACTTTGGCAAAGACATGTTGCAAAGATGTCCTAGTACCTCCCTGAGTTGACTGGATTTGAGGTCCTCTCTTAACATCATGCCATTTTGAAGTTGTAATTAAATGCCCTTGTAGAAAATCTTTGGTTAAGTTTGAAACATGACTGACTGACCGATTCCTGCACGACCCCTTAGGTTGCAATGTGGATGTATCAAGCTGTGAGTATAAAGTGCAGTTGTTTTCACTGTCACAGATTTTCCTGGAGTATTGTCCTCTCTGGGTTCCTGTTCCAGAGCACAGCCTCAATACTGACCAATTTTTTGGCGTGCCTGGTGTTACTTGTAACATGGTTGATTTCCCTAGAGGCAAACCTGGTGGCAAATTATTCAAACACTCCTTTCTGTTGAAAATTCTTCTTTGAAATGATGAACTGCTGTCATATTTCAATGAACTGCTTTCCAACACTGGTACATGGGAACACTTACACTGACTGATGTTTTTGTTATTATCACTCTGATGTATCACTGGAACTTCAATAATGTTGCAACTTTCATTGTCACTTTCATCAGATATACCATTCTCATTTATCCTATTTAATTGAACAACTGGGATATTAAATTCAGTGGCTCCAGCTCCCCTATTAAAATCCCTTTTCTGTATAAAGCTAAAACATGCTTTATGCACTGAGTTAGTTAAAGAAGCAGCTGGACTTTTAATCCTGTTTAAGGCAGGATGGATATCTGTGATGGGAAAACAGCTACATGATTTTGAGGTTTGGTGGTAGCCTCTTACACAGGCAGTAAAACTGCCTCTCAGTGTTAAAGTGTATGACATACTATCAGAGGCAATGTCATCACTCTTATCATATGGTTTTTCACCATTAGCACAATCACATTCCTTCTGTTCACAGTAGGGTGAGCTGGGTTCCCAACAGAGATGGTACCATTTAAATGGCTCATAACAGGACCACCTAAAATATGCAGAAAACATGTACATCACATTACATATTACAAACATCACAGCTTTTATAAATATCAGGTTGTAATCTACTGAGCAAATTTGCGAAGGCCCAAAATTATATTTAACAGTCATTCTCACATGTAATTCAAAAAACAACATGGTAACCAATTACAGCAATGTACTCCAGTATATTATTAAATTATTAAAAATGTGCTAACAAGTTGTATATTAATTTATTCATTGTCAAATACCGGTATATTGGTTGAAAAAGACAAATAAAGCATTAAAAAAATAGAGTTCTGTGACACTCACAGTAGTGTATAGGATATGAGTACTAATATTGTTGCGAAGGTAGGATTCACTTTTTATCACTCTCATTCATCACAAAAGAATGGACCTAGAAATTCAGACGCACTAAGAACCTACGGTAAAGTGCCATGAATTTCGAACGGCTCTTGAATTTCGAACGATCTTAAAATCGGCCGTCTGGAGTTTTTTCNCAAACGAAAGCTACTGAACGAGTATGAGCTTTCTCGTTTCACTCGGATTGCGACGCTGATGATACGAAAATTGCGTTCTCGTCTCGCCCTTTGGCTTACGAAATCTCTTTAACAAATATGAAAATTGCCTCCTGGTCTCTCTCGGATTGCGTACTATCTCTCGCTGAAAATTTGAAATTTTCCTTTTTGTCAATCAGCTTTGTCAGTTGCCGTGCGTATGAAGGTCCGGAAGGTGTCCCCTTTCACAAATTGGCCTGTAGTTTGCTTAGTGTTTTGTACCGCATGAAGGTCACTCTTGTCACTGCTGCACACGGCGTGGAATGTGTATCTTAAAGTTCATAGAAACATTTTATTGTGTTTTGTAAGCTTTAGGAAGTAGTTTCGTCGTGACTGAATATCAGCGTACACTACAAAGTAGTACCATTCATCAGTGACGCATCATAAAAGCTAGGCTTCCAGTCCCTTGAACGAATATAAAAGCTGCCTTTTCGGTTTACTCTAGATTACCTATCTCTCGCGTTTGTTTGAAGATGGTTTCAATGACAAAACGTACACGCTTTTCAAATGCGTACATTGATGCAACTATAGACACTGATCGGCTGTCGTCTCAGTTTCAGTGCACGGAAAGGAGCAACGGTAACACTAAGCTTCCATAGTAAAGGTTATCTGGCCGTGACAGACGCTAATCGTCGGCCGTCTCTCCCTCCGTCCACTCCCGTTCTGAGCGCCAGGATCGTTTTTGAAAAACGACACTAGTTTCTGGCTGCCAGAATCGCGTTTGAAAAACGACACTACTGACGCATTATTTTATAAATGGTGCAAGGACGTGCTGTTTTGCAGCCCTAGACAACAGTACCGCTCTATCTATGGGCCATACACGGTGATCGGGTGAAAGTACGTGTATATCTTTGGTCGCAATTACCGACACTCACACATCATACATTATGGTAACTCTAAATAGATCGTCAGGAGAAGATAACAGAAGGCCTAGCTACGAACAGACAACTTCCGGTCAAAATTGACAGAGTTCCATGAAATTCGAACTTTCGGAAGTTCTGAGCACCTCCATTTCATGAATTTCGGCCAGAACGATCTTTTCCCAAATTTAATTATTTTCTACTGTTCGAAATTCATGGCACATTACCGTTATATTATATATTCTATATAATGTGACAATTACAAGAATAAGCTTATAGTTACTGATTAAGATTTTTCCTGATGAGAAGCTTTTTAATTTTGCCAAAGTATTAGATAAATATCAATATTTGTTTATGCATTATGACACTAGAACTAAAATAATTAAGAAAATAAATAAACAAGCTATAACAAAATTATTCATTTTAAGTCCCTGTAATTATAATGTAGGAAAATGAAGGTTATTTTTCATATAAAAGTACCAAGTACAACCCAACAAAACCCAGCAAACAGAAACTGCCGTCTTCAACTCCCAGATTCACAAAGCCTGTCTTGACGTCTTACCCACTCTACACGTCTTCTGACTGGACAGTCCCTGCAGCGCCCCCACACAGCTAACGCCCGCCGCCAGGTACATCAGCTGGTGCAGCTCGTGGGCGGGGGTGCCCGTCAGGTGGAGAAGGCCATACAGACCCAGGAGTGACCCCCCGGGGATGGCGTACAGGTAGGTGTGCTCTGGAGGGTCAGCTAGGGACGGGAGAGAAGATAAATGACTTCATTATGAGACAGGGAACAGATGTAGATTACTGAGGTATTGATTATCTATAAAGTCAACAGTTCATATCAATGATGTTTGCATCAACAATAGAAATGTAAACATAAATATTGCCCAGTTATTGATAATCTTAAGTCAGCAGTTAAAATAGGTGATGTTTTATCAACAATCTACACTCAAACTCTTTACTGAAAACGACTTCTCATATGAGGTCAACTCGGTGAAAAAAAAATGATACTTGTTTTCAGTGGACAATGCAATGTGTTTTAGTTACTCTTATCACTTACCTATTGCATATGTACAATCCAACTTATAGTTGCAAGAATAAATTTTATTATCATAATTATTATTATTATTATTATTATTATTATTATAGGTCATTTTGTGTGGAAGAGGAATATCTCATAATCTATATTTTCTATCTTTGATAATCTGAAACAATCATGGAGCTGACAAAGCTGAATCATACTTGGTCTTTTAAACATGTCCAACATCCTCTGTGTCACCACGAAACCGCCGCCGATGTTGATGGACGAGATGAAGGTTGCCACGGCAGCCAGATTGTAAGGCGTGGATCCCCCCGTACTGGCACCCATCAATAGCAGACCTCCGGCTGCGGTGATTCCAGAGATGGCGTTGGTGACGGACATCAGAGGTGAGTGCAGGGCGGGGACCACACCCCACACTGTGTGATAGCCTAAGGAAGGAATACAGTTGGACATAATTTCATACTGTTATATAACAGTAATGAGAAGTTTCATGTAAACAGAATATGATATGATTAAATAATGTTTGGGTATTTTTTTTTTAAATTAAGTATGATTTTAAATAAATGGTTTAATTGTTATGATATAGAATTTTATTGGAAATAGATTATTAAATTTTAATTGTGAAAGTTTTGAGGCGCAAAACTTATTTGAGCAGGAGATTAATTATGATAATGTTATTTACATGTAAAGCTGAGGGACTGTGGAAGTATTCTATTCACACATACTTGAATGAAGTCAAAAATTGAAGATGTGCTGGCATGCATTAGGTGTGTGTGAAAGTTATCTTCCAGAGTTTCTCAGTGGAAAGTCAAAGAAATAAACATGAAACAATGTTATTTTGACTAGTAATCTGTAATAAAAATCTAAGTGAAATTCAATAAAGCAACTATTCTGATTTTGGAACTGGACGGTATTTGAGTTGTCTCTTATAACTACTCCGACATCGCGCACTGATAGTTACACAAGCACAGCACATCAGAGAGGATTTTTTCAAAATCTGATGTGCTCCAGTTTTGATGTCTTTGTATACAAAAGAGCAGATGTTTAGGTTTAACAGAAACAAATACAGTTAAGTAGAAAAAAAAAAAGATTCACATGTATCACATTGGGGAGCAATTCTTAAATGAAATATGAAAAAAAAAAAAAAAAAAAAAAATATATATATATACATCATAGAACACAGTTTGAGCTGTAAACCATTACTATAATAACTGTCACCATCAGACCCCCCCCCCCATCACACCCAGGGACATACTCCGCCAACCTTATCTCTAAAATACAGCTGCCTGTTTTCACACTACAGACAAAACCACACTGTTCCAATGTAGTTCTTAACCACTTTCTACATCATAATAAAGATATTCTTACCCACAATTCCTGAGAGGGCAAAGGTCGTGATCATCTGTGCGAAGGCCGGGTTGGGGGCAGCCATCCCTAAACCTGAATAATAAAGATAATATTTGAACTTTAACATTATAATTATTATAATACTTGTATTCTTATTATGGTTATATGTGTGAAGGCTAAGTTGGGGGCAGCCATCCCTAAACCTGAATAATAAAGATAATATTTGAACTTTAACATTATAATTATTATAATACTTGCATTCTTATTATGGTTATATGTGTGAAGGCTAAGTTGGGGGCAGCCATCCCTAAACCTGAATAATAAAGATAATATTTGAACTTTAACATTATAATTATTATAATGCTTGTATTCTTATTATGGTTATATGTGTGAAGGCTAAGTTGGGGGCAGCCATCCCTAAACCTGAATAACAAATACTTGGACTATAACATTATAATTATTATAATAATTATTATATTATTAATTATTTTATGTGCAAAGGCTGGGTTGAGGACAACCATGCCTAAACCTGAATAATAGAGTTAATAATGGGACTTCAGCTATCCATCTTTTTCTTTCTCTCTCTTTCCCTCCCCCTCTCCCTATCTCTCTCTCTCATATAATTTTACTTAATGTTTCTCTGTTTTTGTTTAGACTTCTTTTCATAAATCACTGAATAAATTCAAAGTGAAACAGAACAAATTATTTCTTCAAGTTAAATTCTAACTTGAGAACTGAGATTCCCAGGTCTAAAAAGTGATGAAAAAATTATCATTTACCAGTAAGTGAAATTACAAAACAAGTCATTAAAAAGAAAATTTTTAAACAGCTAAAAAAGCTGAATTCTCTTTGTTCTGTTGAAGAGGTTTGTCAACATTAGAAGTGTTTCTTAAAGACCTTTATTCATAAATTATATCAAAACAGAGCATGTTTATATCTATTCTAAAAATAAAGCAAGCTAAACTAAGCCCTGGCTGGAAAGACCAGTCTTCTTGGAAGGCTGGACTTCCCACAGAGAGCAACATTCCAGAGGGGGAATTTCCCCAAGAAAACAACTTCCCAGAGAGGGGTATTTCCCCCCAGAAAACAACTTCCCAGAGAAGGAAGCAGCTGCAGATCTTTAAACAGAACCCTGGCTTTCTGCTTGTGTAGCACAGAGAGTCAACAATATACAGTGAACCTTTCAAGACACTTTCACTTTCATTTCTAACCACTTAGGAGTAAAAGGGAATTCCAGGAAACACAATATGTTGGATATAAAAAAGACGTCTCAAATGACAGCTTTGTAAAGCCAGTTTCAACTTCAGCTTGCAAAGTCAACACAAGTCATTATGTGACTTGAGGCAGAGAAAAAACCCACACACTGAATATTTTTTCCAATTTTAACTCATGAAAAGAAAAATCTTTCAAGAAATATCTAAGCAAATCTGGAAAAGCACAATTACACTGAGCTTATTTCAGTGCATGAAAATAATTTTTATGGAATTTTTGGCATTACATAGATCTATGTTTAGCACAATCATCACATGGACACGTGCTAACTGTTTTATGAGATCTTAAAGTGAAACTTACGAAAGTGAATCTATTTTTTTTCCAAAACGCCCTTAACCAGGCCACATAATTGGAGTATTGATTTTCAATGCAGCAATGGGATAATTGTTAACAAAAAAAAATCTTCATATAATTATCCACTGAAAAAATCTCCATGATACAGGAAAAAATCCCTTGTTTCAGTATCTGAATAAAAAGCCTGAATCACTTGTTGTAACCTCAGAGAGGCATCTGGCACTTCACGAAGAACAGGTCCTCACCAGGTGAGTGTTGATTTCACTATGCTTTCTTTAACAAAGACTTTTCAGTGATTACACCTAATGAAATTTACTGAGAAACCATGAAAAAAAAAACTGATTCACCGTCAAAAACACTCAATAGCATACTTGTATAAGTGTCAACAAACAAGAAAATAGAAAAGACTTTCTCTTCGGGGGCTGCTAAATATTTTGAAAAGCATTGTAACAATGGAAAAAAAATCCACTCCATTCATAATCAGCCAAATCAAAGGGTTTTTTTCACAGCAGTGACTCAACCCTGGGCTAAGAGCCCCCCCCCTCTACCCCCCCAGCCCCCTGTGTCACCTCCTAAGGACACACACAGATAAATTCCTGATAAAAACTGGTAAACAGAAAGTTAAACTTTCCCACCCACTTAGTGTATACAGGTATAAAAACCTGTTGGTATTCTGGTCACTTCTTATCCTGTACCTGAAGTTCACGCGAGGTGAGTCTACTTTACTTTTATCTTTTTATTTTATATAATTCAAGTTAGGGAAATTCAATGACACTTTTACAACTGATCATAAATCTTTCCAAGATCAAATTTTTTATAGTAAAACATAGTGTTTTCATAGATCACTTCCAACTTTTTTTTTATTTAATCACTGATTTCGTTTATTGACAGCTGAGAAGGAAATATAATTATTGAACCCTGGCCTTAACTTTACCTTGTACTATATATTTATAATCTTAATGTTTTATCTGTTTATAATATTTATTTGATTTGATTTCATCTGATTTGGTTAATTTACCCTTGTATAGTCAACTGAAGTTAAGACAGTAAATAAAATATTATTAAAAATATAGATATTAATTTATTCTTCTTATTATTATTAAAGAATGAAGCATTTAGACTTCAAGAAGGAAAATAGAAAGTGAAACTCTATGCATAAAAATCATTACAGCTCACCGACGGCTGTCACCATTCCTGCTGTCACAGCTCGCGCTCCACTTATCGTCTCTGCTTTCTTGATTTCTTCTGGACTCCTCTCCTTAACGGCAGTGCTGGGGACCTCGACCTTGACCTCTGGGGCGGCAGCTTCCGCTACCTTGGGTTTGGGGGGTGGCCACATTTTCTTGCCCTAAAATATAGATTAGGCTTTTGTATATAACAAAATTTTCCTGTAATTTTCACTTATTCCCCTTAGATACTATAATTCACCATACATGTATTATAAATGTTAAAATTATAATTATTGGGTTTCAAAGTTTCTACATTTCAAGTCACTCTAATACAATGTTATAAGTATGAATATAGGTGAATCATACAATGATATCTATAAGTCAAGAGCTGGACAAATTTCAGTTTTTTCCTTTGCTGATCTTTTACTTTGCACAGTCTAATTTGAAAATTTATGGACTGATTTTGATAAAATTTCCAGGAAAGGTCAGAAATGGGTTGACTTAGAAAAGATAAGATGGTGTTCCATCATCAAATAAAATATAATCAACTGATAAAAACTGTGCTCCTTTGGCAGGGTTTGTGACCCCTGAGTGCCCTTGAAATTATTTTTCTTTTTTGCCATATTAAGATCTTATAAGCATTGTATGTGCTTGACTTCAGCAAAGCATGTAGGCAACCCATTTTGCTATCACAATGATTTCATTGTCTCAAATACCAGATCAAGTTACAGGAATGTGTGATTTGAACATTTGGAGACAAGATATTGCTACGCCTATTTTTTTTCTTTTGTTATTTAAGACAAATATGAAAACTTGAAACAAAATCGCTTCATTTGTCTACTTTCCACTGCAAACTTACCTCATGTAGTATGATTGAGCCTCTGACCACTTCATCCTCCAGGTTGATGTTGTAATGGTCTTTTTCACCTGAAAATATCAAATATTTCAATGTCAATGTTCAAGAACAAATGTACCTCAAGTAAGACCTCTTAATACCCCTAAATATTGGTTGCAAATAAGGAAAAGGGTGTGATAGACAGTGCATGTGCATGCATGCGCACACGAGCGTGTGCGTGCGTGCATGTGTGTGTGTGAGAGAGAGAGAGAGAGAGAGAGAGAGAGGGAGGGAGAGAAATAGTCAGAGAGAGTCTACCCCGAAGTTTAAAGCAATAATATCTCTTCCTTTGAGATTCAAAATTCCGCATGAAATACATTGCAAACAACGCATGGAAATATATTCTATTGTATTTTACCACTAAAACGGCCGTTATTGTAGTAAAACTAAAATCTGTGCTTGTCAATGGGGCTTTCGATGCTTTTCTTCCCAGTCATCAAGGCATTCGTTGCTAATGACGTAATGGTGTCACGCGGATTCTCGCGTTCATTCGAGACCAAAATAACATGGCGCCAAACGCATTAATGCGGACGCAGACGTAAGTTGCGAGTTTTTGTACAGTGCGTCGGATAACGAAAAGCCCAGAATGGCACACATTGTGGATATAAATGCATTTTTAACAAAAACATGAATATATCTCATGAATCTTATATAGTGCAGTGTTTTATTTACCTCTGCGTCATGCGTAAAAAACGCATGAATCCTAAAATTGACGCAAAAAAATATGATCTAGTGCGTCATTTGACCCTAATGTATGACAGCCACAACTAATTACTTTCAAAAGTGTTGTAATATTGCCGATTAAAAACCTACATGTACTAGTAGGCCTATTTCCGATCTTGTTGTGTTGCAAAAAAGTATGTCAACTTGCCACCGATAGTACACTACTAGTACAATGTTGCTATAGGCACAATACGGGTTTTTAAATTCAATTTAAATATTTTATTGTGTTTTAAGATCCAAATGTAATTGGTTTGACATAAAAAACAGTTTAGTCCGCAAACTGGTGACAGAGATTACTCTAAATGGTTAAAATATGTTACACTACGTGTATAAAATCACAGGTGAAATGTCTAGTATTGTGTTTTTATGTTTAATAGTCAAAACATAATTTTTCCAGATTGGAATATAATTTGTTATTGCCATAGTAATTATCTATTGAAATTCCTTGTCTTCATTTATCTACTTTTTTTGTGTTTGACAATTTTATTCCCTCCTATATAAATTGTTTTCCATTTATGTCCATATAATTTTTAAAAAATATTTTTTTACATACTAGTCAACACAAAGTTTATCCATATCAATTTTAATTTATCGTTTATCTTGGTGATTTTTTGTTCATATATCTACCTTTAGGTTTAATCATGTTAATAATCCTTTGTTTTAACGGTTTTTGTAAGAAAAAAAAAATCAAAATGCATACTTTTGTCCATATCATTTTGAAGTTGTATGACTATTAGTGTGTTTGTTGTCATATGTTGAATACACTTATACAAAAGCTGTTTTTTTTTTCTTTTTTTTTTTGTATTCTTCAGTTCCTGTAGATAGAATTCTATACTTTAAGTCTGGAATACAACAATTACAAATAAACAACCTCAATTCATGTACAATCTATTTACATAATATATGGTTGTATGCATCATTACTAGTTAAAATTACCCATTCCAAAAAGGCGGGAAAATTTTGACTCCTGAAAATAAAAAATGACTCGTAATCTGCAGTGTCAGCGAGTCATCTGACTCTCTAGTTCCAAATTGTAAATAAAACACTGATAGTGTTGTTGTTGTCTGCTTTTCCCGCGGTTTTAAGTAGGTCACCAGTGACTTTGCAATGTCAGAGAGAGCTCCGTCAGTTAAAATCTCTTAAGAGATTTTAACAAAAAACCGTACGTTTAGGAAAAAAAGCCTGGATTAACTTTGAATGCAGGAATGGGGTCGTTGACCATTGGTAAGTACGGGAAAATTGCCGTTTTTTCCAGGAAAATCCAATTTTTGGCTAAAACGAAGAGTTATTATGACTTTAACACTTACCTATAGAGAGTAAAAACTTAGAGATGTTGTTTCCATACAGTGTACTAGACTGTGTGGGTAGTCTACTACTTCAACCACTTACCTATAGATAGTAGAAACTTAGAGATGTTGTTTCCATAGAGAGTACTAGACTGTGTGGGTAGGCGGCTGGGAAGATCTGTGTACCCGACGTGGACCACGTCTTTGTATTTATACAACTCTCCTGGCCGCGTGGTCTCCACGTTCCCTCCTGCTTCAGCCGCCAAATCCACGATCACCGAGCCTGGCTTCATACTCTCTACCATTTCCTACACAAAGTGAAGTAAAACAATATAGATATATAGTTACCTATTTCACGTTATGATATTATCTCTGGGATAGGATCTAACCATCTTCTTTCACTCTTAAAACAAAATGAACACCCTCAGTGACATACTTGTGCTATCACATAATGACTTTACTACAGCTTATGTAACATAACTTACTGCACATGACCTTCAAAAGAATTTTCATGGTAATTCATATACTAACAGGCCAGTTAGGGAAAGGCATATACAATACAGATATCTCCAAATTGTTGTTTTTTTTTTTCCTTTAGCGCTGTAACACCTACTTGGTTTGAAGTCAGAGGCAAATTCTAGCTAAAAACAAATTACCTTACTAATAAGTTGTAACTTGGTGAAGAGTTGTCACCTTGGTAACATGTGGTTACCATGGTGATAAGTAGCTACCTTGGTGATGAGTTTTCACCTTGGTGATAAGTTGTTACCATGGTAATAAGTAGTTACCTTGGTGATGAGTTTAGGCGCAGGTTTTCCTGGGATCAGAGCTGTGGTGATGACGATGTCGACCTCCTTACACTGCTTGGCAAACAACTTCATCTCTGCGTCTATAAACTCTGGCGACATCTCCTTGGCATAGCCTCCCTCTCCCTCACCAGCTTCCTACAAATATTATATCAGACTTAGAAAGAATCTGAAGTATTGCTAAAATATCATTTCATTGATGTCACAAACATGAAAAAAAAAATGTTACTAGTAAACTGCTGCCAGAAGAAAAAGATGGCTTTTTCACTTTCATTTTTCTAAATTCTACTTCATTACTGTTAAGACAGAATGAAGTCCAATAGAAATGAATAAAACAAATAGTCGAAATTTTTCTTAAGTCAAAGAAAACCTACCTTTAAGTCGACAGTCAGGAACTGTGCCCCCTGGGACTCTATCTGCTCCCTGGCCGCCTCCCGCACGTCAAATGCCCTCACGATGGCGCCCATGCTCTTAGCAGTCCCAATGGCGGCCAGTCCAGCCACGCCGCCACCGATGACAAGGACCTTGGCGGGGGGTACCTTTCCTGCAGCCGTAATCTGACCTGCAGATAGAAACAGGGGGAATTACACCATCTGATATCAATCCAGGAAAACAATGATATGAAACTAAAAAATCTTCCCCCACAAGAATGAAGGAAATTTACCAAAAGCAGGCAAGTTTCCAATCCTGCAATAAGTCCCTGCTGCTATTACTGTCAACTTAGTCTTCTCTTTTTCCTACTATTTTTAATAGAACTGTGCAGCGAACAGAAAGATGACTTCACACCTGCTGAGCTCCACTGCTGAGAAGGAGAAACATGTCACACTAGTTGGAGGGGGATTGGTAAGTACAGCTAACAATGGGGTTGACAATATCAATCATAGCTCAAAACAGTTAGCAGCTGAAGGCTCTTATTAGGCATTCTATGCACATTTGAATATTGCATTAAGTCATAATTTTCCTCTTCATTTGAAGGGAAAAATATCGGTAACCTGATAATTTAAAAATACAATTTTAAAACAAAAGTTAATCATCAAATTTTCAAGGGAACAGTGGTAAAGTGACAAATTTTTGACACTGCTTTTACTACTCAGTATATGAATGTAATGCTTGGGCGTGAAAAAATGGGTGGTTTTTCAGGTTGGTGCCTTGCTTGCTACCTACATGGCCAAAAGAGGTTTTCAAGTTGATGTATTTGAGAAAAGAAGAGGTCAGCACTATTTTTTAACTTATCTTAATAATTTTGCCTCATGTGTCTTTGTGGATTTTCAATTCCAACTTGGTTTTTCCGATTCCTTTAAGATAATTTTCCAAACAATCATGTATGAACATTTGCCAGTATGACCATATTCTAGTAAAGTACTTCAACAACCCACTCAAAACTGTTAGGCTAATGAGACAAGTGCCAAATATCTCTGGACTGAAAGTTTGTCAAGTTTATAACTGCAAAGTTAAATATATAATTGAACATATGGAATTCCAGATAGCCGACTTGAACCGCATGAACGTGTGTACGGACGCAGCATCAACTTATCCCTGTCATGCAGAGGACGCGAGTCGTTGTATAACGTTGGACTAGAGGAGAAGGCGTCTGCTTCGGGGATACCTATGTACGCACGCCTGGTCCATAACTTGGACGGCAGTAAGAAGAAAATACCATATGGGAGAGAGGACCAGGTAAGAGGGGGGGAGGGCCGCAGGGGGGGGGGGGGGGCACACTGACAGTTTACTAGTAGTTTTAATAGGGTTTGACTTGGTTTAAATAAAGAAATGTCCTCTTTTTTTACTAATTAAAACATTTATCCTAATTACGTAATAAATATTTTATAATATTTTATTAATTTGATAATTTTGTGTGTAAATAATGTTCATAAAAAAATTTTAAAAAAATCCAGCAAAGCCCCTCCATTACGGACTTGCATACATTCATCCATGTTTACAGTGTTCCTGACTATAAAGAAAATATATTCCACATACATCTTTTTTTTTTTGCAGTTTATCACTTCTTTGGACCGGAGGAAGCTGAATGAGGTCTTACTCACAGGTAGGAGAGTCTTTTTAAATAACTAGTAAGAAAATACTAATTTAAAGTTATTTTTACCTATGTGTGAGAGAGAATGCAGATTTTTCAAACCTGCCTATGTAAGAAATATAATTATTGTAACTTAAACAGTTTTAATTCAAAATGGTTCAGACTAGTTTCAACTTTTCACAAAGGTTAATCATTATTAATAATATTTGTTAAAACACTGCCTTGGGAACAAGAGACAAGAGTGAATAAGTTCTGCACTAAAATTATTGAAAGACAAAATCATACACTTGCTGTCAGTGTATAATGGGCGTCTTTTATATTTCATTGTGCAGAGGCAGAGAAACACCCCAATGTCACCCTGCATTTCTCACACAAGTTTGTAGATTGTGATTTTGAAACTGGAGAAGCACACTTCACAGAGTAAGGTGGATTTTTTTTTTTCTTATCTGTTGCTCATGTTTAGGATATATACGTACATGTGTAGCTACGATCATTTATTTTTTCGGAAAATTATCAAAAATATAGATATGTATTTCATCCATCCATCCGCAGCATGTTTTTAATTAGTATTACAATAGTAGTTTCCAATTTCACTATAGGAAAAAAAAACAACTTTCTGTATATGTCATACAAATCAGGGATACTGTACTGAATATTTTAGAAAATTTTGAATCATCATGTCTAGAAGTTACTGTTATTTCCATTTTTCACAACAATAATGTCCTTATTTCTCGTTTAACTTTCATCTTCACCATATGGTTTCCTCCACCCATAGTGCCAGCGGGGAGTGTGTCCGCGTCCAGAGTGACCTGGTAGTCGGCTGCGACGGAGCCTACTCTGCAGTGAGACAACAGATGATGAAGAAAACCAGGTTTGATTACAGCCAAGAGTTCATAGCACATGGTTATATGGAGCTTTACATGCCTCCCACATCACAGGGTAAGGTAAGTACACTGAATAAAACTTATTAACCACAAATTTAAAAACAATTATGTTTTTTTTTCGGCATTTTGATTGGTAAATTTTGCTGAAGACTGGGAAATGTAACAGACTGGTTTTGGTGATTTTCAAATCCTAAGAATACATCTTGACCTTGTCTTTGAATTTAATCAACAATGAATACCATAACAATAACAGCTGCTGTAAACAAACTAGCATCTACACACTGTTCAAACATGATTTTTAAAAAATCTTCAAAAAATCTTCATAAAAACTTCCAAAAATCACAGGACAAACTTTTCCCAAATGTTTGTACTGTCACCACTTAATAACTCCAATTACTTTATAATTTTTATTAATTTTTATACTGAAATCACTGTATTCCTGTATTCCAGCATGCCATGGAGACAAATTACCTCCACTTGTGGCCTAGGAATGACTTCATGATGATAGCTCTGCCAAACGCTGACGGATCTTTCAACGTCACCCTATTCATGCCATTTGAAAACTTTGAAGCCATACAGACCGAGGAGGATCTGATTGCCTTTTTTGAGGAGAATTTTCCTGACTCCATTCCACTGTTAGGAGAGTAAGTGTATGTATATTACAGACCAGAGCTATACTAATGTTGAGATCATAATGAGATCTTTATTTTTTAAAATCCCATTGATGACTTTGTCTGGCTTTCATTTATGAAAAACTTTTGGGCCAAACATTCAACACGTTTTTTTTTTTTTTTTTAAATCATAAACTAGAACATTTTGCAACAATAGTCCCTCTTCAGAAAAAATTATTAGAGAATATTATCTTTGAGAGAGAGAGAGAGAGAGAGAGAGAGAGAGAGAGAGAGAGAAGAGAACAAAGCTGGAAACTGCATTTTATCAGTGTAAACCAAGCTTGTTCTCTAAATTATAACATGAAAAATTTAATCAAAATGTGGGTATATTTCAGACAAGCCTTAAAGAAGAGCTTCTTCAGTAACCAGCCCAGGTCTATGATCAGTGTCAAGGTAAACGTGTAAACTGCATCGTGATGATGACATTAAAAACCATCTCACTTCTCAGTCAAATTTTCACCTCAATTTTCATAAATATTTGAGAAAAATAGCAGTACAGTCACCATTCTGAGAATAAACCAGTTTTATGCAGCCACCTAGAGCTAAAGTGTCAATATATTACTCTGTTACTCACTGAACATCCCTGAAACCGAAACTTGGGAGAAAAATGCAATTAAGTCAGCAAAACGAAAGTTTTTCTCTGCCCTCTGACCTGATGTGGTTTGTCTGTTGTTTTCAGTGTGGTACGTACCATTACAAAGACAAGGTGGTCCTGATAGGAGACGCAGCCCACGCTATGGTACCTTTCTATGGGCAGGCCATGAACTGTGTAAGCTGGACTCTATATACCTCAATTAGCCAATTCTTTTTTTTTTTTTTTCAAATGTTTTTTCTTTTTCTTTCTTTCTTTTTTTTTTTTGGGGGGGGAAGGGGGGTTATCAATTACTGTTGCACAAAATTAGTCCATTTTTTAAAAGAAAACTATAGAAGACAATTTTTTTACTAGTGCATATTTAAATTTACTTGTTCGTTTGAGTAAAAAAAAGTTAACATGTAACAGCAGTACATTCCTATTAAAATCAGGACCACAACAGTGACAAGCATTCCTGCTACTGACTCCAGTATACACTTTGATTATTATTATTTTTATGGCAAATTGTAAAAATTACCACAGTTTCACATTTGATGTATTTCCAGGGATTTGAAGACTGCCTTATTTTCAACAATTTGCTGGATAAGTACGACAATGACTTTGGTGAGAATAGGAAGTCAGTTTTAGTGGGACATGCCTGCGCCATAGCAACAAGGCTTAAACTACTTAATTCGAGCATTTTCTTTCACAATAAATGTACCAAAACCTTCATTTTAATAAAAATAGCAAGCAGGATTTAAAATTCAATCACACAGCTCCTCTATTCATACAGACATGCTGTAATTGTCAGTCCTACAGGACACGATCAACAAGACCTTCAAGATATATTCCTGATTAGTAATTAAAGCATATTTCTATTTCAGGCCAGGTTTTGGCCCAGTTTTCTGCCACCAGGAGTGTGGACGCGCAGGCCATGTCCGACCTTGCCAAGATGAACTACATTGAGGTAAACAACTACAACATTCAATAACATCACGAAACCAAAGTCTTCTTCTGAATTCTACATTTAAGCTTTTTGCATTGATTTGCATTTTGCAAAGATTTTTAATCATTTCAAATCCAATAAAAAGAGCAGAAAAAAGGTGGACCAAAATGTGTTTAACATCTCAACATACAAACACACAAATAATTGTCTTCTTAATTTCTAGATGCGATCAGCTGTCAACTCCAAGGGGTTTTACCTGAGGAAAAAAACGGACAGCATTCTACACTGGCTGATGCCTAAAAAATGGATTCCCTTGTACACCATGGTAACCAGATATTTCTCACTGAACTCTTCCGATTTTAGTCTTATATGCCACTTGAATATCTGTCAGTTAAGTTTTGAAAACTTCAAAGAAACAGAGTTAGACGAAGAAACTTGTCTACCTCTAGATGGCTTTGTTTTGTTTGAAAATCACATGCCTGTCAAAATGTTTTGTAATCCAAGCTGTTAAATTTTAAAGTTGCATTTTTAATCAACAGCTTTTTGCAACATAAATCAAATCGGTGATCTCCCTCCCAATTTTTTTTTTTTACTTCATAATTCCTCTGAATGAGTAAAAAGTTGCATTTTTCACTGTACAAGCCAAGATAAGTGGTATACGTATATGTCTTTTTTCCAGGTTTCTTTCTCCTGTACCCGCTACCATCACTGTCTGAAGTGGAGACAGAGACAAGACACAGTAAGTATCACACGTTTTGACAGTTTACCTTACAGTAACCCACTTATTAAAAAAAAATATCATTTTCACAAATTTACAAACCTGACGCTGGGGGAGGGAGGAGGGATAAATGCCATCTGTGGGTTTTTGAAAAATAATAAAAATGATCCGAGTTGTTGTCAAGGGTCATCATTTTTTACTTCAATTCCACTTTGCAGTCTCTGAAAGGGGAAGGGATGTCTAGAAAAATGCAACTCTTTGTAGACTTGTAAAAATGATGATAAAACGGACGGTCCCTTACTCTTTATAAACTAGCAACATGAGAAATACTCAATTTTTAGTGTAAAAGTTTATTGTGGCAGGCTGTCCTAATCTTTGTACACTAGCTATAAACTTTAGAAAAAGCATGGCAGATGTAAAAAAAAAAAAAAAAAAAAAA